>SNQJ01S0043007.1:31276-72190 GCA_010110895.2 Picea sitchensis | reverse complement strand
GGAATTGGAACTTGAATGGATCTGAAGGATTAATGACTACAAGAAAAGGAACAGGAACATAAAGGAGCTGCAGGAATAGGAACAAATATGAAGGATTAGAAACTATAGGAACAGGTACAAACATAAAGGAGTTGCAGGAACCACACTGTAGGAACAAGAACATATATGTAGCATTATCAGTTGCAAGAATAGAAATAACAACTGCAAGAACATGAAAAAGTGATTGTAGGAACAATTATGTAGGATTAGTGGCTACAAGAACATATCTGTAGGATTAGAAGCTATAGGAATAAATATGTTGGATTAGTGGTTGCACGAACATGAATAGTGATTGAAGGAACATATATGCAAGATCAGTGGTTATAGGAATTGGAACAACGAATGGAGGAATAGATCTATCAGATTAGTGCATGCACGAACAGGATTAACAGTATGAGTCTATGAAGAGAAGAGATCAGTAACAGGAGGTTTTGTAATTTAATAAATATTGATTATCTTATTTATTTCAGGGTGGTAGGGTGGTTTAAGGGGGAGGATTGGTGTCCTCATCCTCATAACAAGTTGGTTCCTGGAAATTTGGTGCTTGCATATTGTAAGTGGGTGCTTACAGAGAGGATTGGTATCTTCATCCTGATAACAGGTTGGTGTCTAGAAATTCGGTGTTTGTACACTATAAGTGGGTTCTTATAGTGAGGATTGGTGTCCTCATATTCTCAATGGGTTAGTGCTTGAAGATTTGTAAGTGGGTGCTTACTACAAGGATTGGTGTCCCTCATAGGTTGAAGCCTGAAAATAATGTAACTCTTGATTGATATAAGAAGAAGAAGAATTGTGGTTTTCTCCCATAAGGGTTTCCACGTAAAAAATATGTATATTTTGTCTTTGTGTTATGGAATTGCTCATGATTGACTATGTGATGACTAGTTAAGATGGTAGAAAAAAAAAGTGGTTAAAATTTGTGTAATATCGATTCACCCCCCCCTCCCTCTCAGTATTATTGAATATTCCAACATGTTTAAAAGAGAATGGAACATGAAGACCTTATAATTTGTATTGACTATAGATCCTTGAATAAAATCATGGTCATGAACCAATACCTAATCCCTTGAATTTATGATCTACTCAATCATCTCAAACACGCCACATTTTTCTTAGCAAGATTGATCTTAGGTCAGGCTATCAAAAAGTGTCAATCAATCTAGCTAATGTGTGGAATACAATATTCAAGTTAAATAAAGGTCTATTCGAGTGGTTGGTCATGTCATTCAACTTGACTAATGCACCAACAACAACTGTGAGGATGATCAAGGATATTCTACAACTATTCACTAATTATTTTGAGGTTGTAAACTTCGATGAAATCATCGTCTTCAAAAAACTTAGGAGGAGTATTTAAAATGCATTCAATATCTACTTAACACCCTATAGAAACATTTCATATATTCCAATCTAAAGAACTACTCTTTTGACATGTAAAGAATTCAATATCTAGGATATATCATGGATGAGTGTGATGTGCATGTAGATTTAGTAAATATTCAAGTCATTCAAAATTTTCCATTCCCAAAGACAAAAATGGAGCTCTACATCTCCTATGGCCTCCCTAAATTTTATTATAGGTTCATGTTGGGGTCCTCTCATATTATTTGGGTTATGAGCCAGGTGAACAAAGGTGGAGCCAAGACCAAGTTTAATTAAGCAGAGGCACAATAGAAAGCATTCGAAGAGATGAAGGATCACCTTTACATAGAATTGAAATTCATTTTCTTGAATTTTCAACAACCATTTAACATTGAGACAAATACCCCATATCATGTCATAGATGCAATTCTCACACACCATGGGAATCCATTGGAATATCAAAGTGAGACACTCTTTGACACAATTCATAGATACCCCACCCATCACAACGAGTTTTATCCACACAAACCATAGGCCTCTACAATTTATGCAAACATAGGGTAAGTTGTAGAATGACCACCATCAAAAGTGGTCCATGTATATTCAAAAATTTCACTTGAAGATCATGTATAAGAACATAACCACTAATTGAGTTGTGAATTGCCTCACTTAATCTCTAGTTATGTGTAATACCCCTGTTTCCCCCTGTTTGTAAATATAACTACAACTGGCCAAGAGACTATGGAAGACTAGATATGTGTGAATGTTTAATTTGATGAACCTTTGTATAAAAGGTCAATGTATGTATTTTTTGTTATTAATAGAAAATGGATAAGTGTTGCTTAACTTTTTTGAAAGGGGGGTTTTCCAAGATAGACCATGGATGTGGTGAGAGATATGGTGAGGGAAACCAGGAATGGTTGAGATGACCCTCACCAAACCAGTACCTTACTGGATGTAATTTCTCAACGGTCCTCTGACCCATAAATGAATTACCAGTTAAGAGCCCATAAAATAGATTACCAGTCGGGTTGGTGGTTGGAAGGCCCTCTTAAAGAGTTAATGAGGAGATGGGAAAGGGTACCCATATGTAAGGATTCCATACCTGACCAAGAGTTGGGGATTCAGACCCACTGTGCCTTGTTGAGGAAGGAAATAGAAAATAATTTGGAGGCAAATCTGCAAATGAGTGGAAAATGAACTCAGGAGGAGAGGGAGAGTGTTTTCAACTCTAGGTGGAAGAAAACTAAGAAGCAAATATCGTTCTAGTTGTAAGAATCCATGGGAAAGGAGTTTTCATTGCAAGGCTGATAGCAGAGATTGATGAGTGAATATAGAAATTTTCGAAGCGGACCTCCTTGCTTGGTATAGAGAGAAAATCGGTTTCCCAAGATCATGTGGGAGGAGGAGAGTAGCATTCATCCCTAACTATCATGGAGAATCCATGGGAAAGGTTTTCATTGCAAGCTGATAAACGAGATTGATGAGTGAATATGAAAGTACTCGAGCAGACCTCCTTGCTTGGTATAGAGAGAAAATCGGTTGCCAAGATCATGTGGGAGGAGGAGAGTAACCTTCGTCCCTGACTGTCATTGAGCAAGGAGAAAGAGTATCTCTTAGAGAATCATGAGCTAGACCGAGGGTGGCCAATGGTAAATCCTCCAAGAGTGGTTGTGCCTATGGTTGGGTGGAAACATGCACCCCTTTCAAAAGTTACTTCACGGTTTCCATTTTTTGATAAGTATTTTTATACTTTGTGTATTACAATGGATTTGATGATTGAATGTTTGTGTTTATGGTTAATTTTTACAGTGTTTGAACAGTTATTAGAAATGCCCATTTGCTTCGATAAACTGTTATATTTACATGACCTTGTATTTACCTCGACCCAGCTGCTAGAGAGTTATGGGATGGGATTATGTGGGAGAGTCGGGGTAGGATTAACTAAAATTTTTAAGTCTTGTCGACCTCTTTAGTCTACCTTAGCAGGAATGTCAAGTTAAAACTTTGTGGAAGAAGGGTTTTTCCTTCATATCTTTCACTTGCGTGACCAAAGGCTCAAACCCACAGCCTTAACAAATTCACGACCAAAAATTAAGTGTGTAGCCCCTTGAGAATTTTTGGAAGACCCATGTGACCAAGGTCTGGTAACCTTGTGCTAAGCCTGAAAGGAGCTAATTCTTTCTGGCTTCGAAAATCCGGGAGTTTTGAGCTTCAGGGTATTATGACCGTACCATTTGCAAACTGACCAAAGGAAACTTGTTGACATGGTCACCCACTAGGTTGACCAACGTCTGGCGGTTTCCCTAACCATGGTAGAATAGACATGTCCCACCATTAAACCATGACTAACTCACCTATCGTGAAGTAACGCGAGTCACAGATCCAAGGGTATTTGGGAGTTTCCCTGGCTGTTGGATTACGTCGAAGTCAACTTCCATGCTGACCACTTGGGGGGGGGCAGGCAATGATGTCATGACCCCAAATTCCCCGAATATCGGAGTGGAGAATTGACATGGACTGTCTATTTGAGGATGCATCTATACTCGTCCCTAACCCTCGGATCTAGGTTGCATTCAACACTTTTGCGAAGTCCTACTCCAAGAAACGAGGAGTGTGGAGTGGGTAAACTCCCCGAACGCCGAAGTTACAAAGCGATAGGAGTCGTAGATCTGAGGATGCCTGGGAATTATTCCAACCGTTGAATCCATGCCAAGGTCAGTCTGGTGTTGACTGCTTCTAGACAATAAAGGTGTCACACCTCCAAAAATCCTAAATGTCGAATTCACGAAGTGACGTGGACCGTTGATCCTCGAATTCCTCAGGATCCATCTCAACCATCGATCTAACGACTCCGTCGAGAACCCTTCTTAACTTCTCAATCAACTAGGACACATCGTGGGGAGACACTTGGCCCCCTATTGTCTCCTATCAAATGTCGTTCGTTGGACTAGATTCGTTAGATGAGAGTCTATGTGGCATGAGATCCTATAGTCTAAAGAACAGAGCCATTGGATGAAAGTCTATGTGGAAGGAGGTCCTATAGGAGATACTTTAGATATATTAAGTATCGAGAAATCAAAAGAAATTATAAATATAAATTTATTGATATTTAAATGATCGAAGTTAAAATGGATTTACTTTGGTTTATTTCATTATTATATTCATTTTTTGCCAGGAAAAAAAAATTATATTTTTATTAGTACAACAAAAATACATTATGAGATGTCCATGGCATTCAAAAGTGTTTTTAATTCTTTTACATGATATTTTTATGTATGATCCATCATCATCAAAAAATTGTAAGGTGTTTCTATTCAGTTATATAAATAGCCTCTTCAAAGATAAAAAAAAAATGACATTAAAAAAACACATTAGTCTTCATTAGAGGAAATTTTGGCCTAAAATGGGTAAAATAATAAAACATTGTGCCACATCACACTAAGTTAGAGTTGTATCTATATTTTTCCATTAATGATGTTTTCCACGTAAGTTGGGTTAATATAGAGTTAAGAGGTGAGAGTTAAAAATAATAATGAGAATTTTTTAAATTCTCGTGCAAATATAATAAATGATAATTATCATTTATTGCACACATATAAGAAATGGTAATTGGTAGTGGATAAAATATAACTTACATACAATAAATATCGTATTTTTCTTTCTGAAATTTATATCATCTTAAATTTATTGGGTTGCAAAACTATTTTTTTATATCTAATAATAAATTTTAATTTAAATAATATATTAAAATTTACTCAAAAATAATTTAAAAATATAATTTAGATATTGATGTAAATAAAATATTATTTCTTTATTATTATTATCACTTTTATTATTATAATAAAATCACCACACATATAATATCTTACTATATAAACATATCGTTATAATGAAACATTTTTTTATAATCATAAGAAAAGCTTACCTTATTAAAATATTGTTTTAACCATAATCAAATTTTAGTTATTCTAAAATGATTATAATGAAACAATGAAACATATTAGTATAATAAAACATTTTTTTGTAATCATAATAAAAACTTGTCTTATTAAAATACTTTTAACTATAACCAAAATTTAGCTATTCTATAATTCACAATAACTAAATTTATTCTAATTTTTTGAATTTGTTTGTAATTACCATATAAACCTAGTTAACTTAACTTATTTTGACCATTCTTATTTCTTATTATATTTAATTTGAATGGTTTTATCATTTTGAAGGGATGTCGGGTTTTGATTCTAGCTCGGTCCTAACCTACTCTACTCTACAGACTATTGGTATGGGGAAACGAAGCTTTAATGCTCCCTTAAAAGGATCTATCACGGGCACCATTTCCCCGTTAGATGTTATACCTTACAGTGGGGGTCATATCCTTCCTTGATCTAGATGGATATCGGTGGCCACCCAGATTTTCCAACTGGCCCAAAATAGCTTTCTGGCAATTTTGGCAATTTACTATTTTTAGCAATTTTCACTTCTGGGGCCATTTTAAGGGCCTAAATGAAGGTTTTTAGGGATCGAGCTTTTTAATGATAGCCCAAGAAATGATTTGGGCCCCAAAATGAATCTCCTCAATGATACCTTTCCAACGGGCTATCATACGCCTAAAGCGGAGATCGTATGAAAAAGTTACGACCCTGGGAAGTTAATGTACTAACTTACCCAAACGGGGCCCACCTAACTTTTGGCGCTTCATCTCCTAGGGTTAGGTTTTTGGATGTCTAGGGTTTTTGGCATTCCTGTTTATTGTAAAAGGCATTCAGAGCCTCATTGTAATCATCTTCTTGTGAATGAGCGCAACCGTCACATCTCTTCTCACAGATAAGCCACCACCATTCCAGCAAGCTGGTTTCCGCTGCATTTTACAGTTTCAGCTTATTTCATTATTGAATAGAAAACTAGTTTTATTGTATCTCTGTTATTTTGTGTTAAGAATCTGTTAATAATCTGTATTCATTTCGTTGTGCTCATAAAATATGGATTAGTGGTATCAGAGGGGTCTTCTCCTTGTCGTCTCAATGCATGTCCCCAACGAGCTCAGAGTACAAAGAGTTGGGTCTTGAGCTTGTTTCTCTTGAGGACAAAATCTCTCGCACGCCCAAGCGACCTCTCATGGCAGGAGAAAATAAAGATGATGAGACAGGAGATCCTTTCAAACTGTTAATTGAGGAAGCCCTCACGCAACAGAGGAACGATATGATGGATAGTTTCGTGCAAATCCTTCGGCGGCTACCAACAAGCGACGCATCTTCTTCGAGCGGAGGCGCCACCCCCTTCAAGGTACAAATAAACTTCGATATTCCTATATTTGAAGGTCAGATAGACATAGATGTTGTAGAAAAGTGGTTGAATCTGCTAGAAGGGTATTTTTTTGTCCATAACTTCTCGAATAGAGAAAATATTAATTTTGCGCTCCTCAAAGTCGTCCCCCATGTCAGATATTGGTGGGAAACATTTTGTGAGAAAAAGGAAATAGAGGAACCCTCATTATTTACAGTCACAGCCACCTAGGATTCCTTCAGGGATTCTATTAAGAAACAATACTACCCTTTCGGAAGTTATGACGACTTATATACCAAATGGACCACACTGCGGCAAGAAAGAGACCAAGCAGTGCCAGATTTCACAAATATATTCCATACCTTGCACAACAAGTTGGGTATCAAAGATTTAGAGCGACATATGGTGCTCAAGTATCATGGTGCTTTGCATAGATACATCCAAACTGAAATGGAATTTCTAGACATCTCATCCTTGGGTGCAACCTACCAATATGCCCTCAAAA
This sequence comes from Picea sitchensis, assembly GCA_010110895.2. Lineage (NCBI taxonomy): Eukaryota > Viridiplantae > Streptophyta > Pinopsida > Pinales > Pinaceae > Picea > Picea sitchensis. The sequence goes on along the minus strand of SNQJ01S0043007.1, from coordinate 64,998 downwards.
TCGAGCAGAAGTTCAAACAAAAGATGCAGCAATTTGGGCCTGGGAACCCCTCACAACAAAATCCAGGAAAGGGTGGCCCCAACCCACAAAACAAAGGACAGATAAAATATGGCCAATATCAGGAAAATCAGTCCAAGCCGCAAGCAAAGAAGGACACTGGAAAGAAAAAGAAAGATACCGGGAAGTGGTGTGACTTCCATAAAAGACCTTGGCATAACACTGTTGATTGTCGCTCAAAGAAGTCGTTGGTGGCCGAAGTGAAAGCCTCTGAATCAGATGTGGAGTTTGAATCTGAGCCAGAACTAGAAAGGGGAAGATGGATCATTGATACGGAACCCAGTGCCACTATTGCTACCACCAAGCTCCAGCTTGGTGAACCAGACAAGCCAGAAGAAGGAGAGAGCCTCTTCCATTCGCAAATGTGGGTAAAAGGCACCCCGTTGCACTTCATCGTTGATAGAAGTAGCCAGAAGAACCTCATCTCTGTAGAGGTCGTCAAGCGGCTAGGCCTGCCCATAATGCCTCACCCACAACCCTACACCATTGGATGGCTTCACAAAGGAAGCGATCTCTACGTCAGCCAACAGTGTCGATTGTCATACGGCATCAAGCCCTTCAAAGATGAGGTATTGTGTGATGTTGCTTCTCTCAAAGTTTGTGATGTTATTTTGGACCAACCTTATTTATGGAAACATCATGCTATATATGAATCTCGGCCTCGTAGTGTTATTATTACTTTGAATAGGAAATTGTACAGGATACCTGAGGCAGACCCACCTAGTGCTATTTCCTTGATCTATTCTAAGAAATGCAGGAAGGTCATCTCTCAGACGGGGAAGTTTGTCTTCTTCATGATTCGCTCTCAGAATAAGCGAAAGATCACAGCCACATCCAGGGTCTCTGAGGCTGACCTCTCCATACAGCAGAAGCAAGTAGATAAGGTCATGGAAGAATACTCAGATATCTTCTCCTCACCTATAGGGGTACTTCTGCACTGCCAGCTCAAGCACCCCATCGATCTAACCCCTGGTGCACTGATGCCCAATGGGCCAGTCTATCTTCGCTCTCTATTAGAGAATGAGGATATCAAGCGAAAAATCCAAGAACTACTCCACAAGGGGCACATTCATCCCAGCTCATCACCTTGCGGGAGCCCAATCGTGCTGGTACAGAAGAAATATGGAACATGGTGACTCTGCATTGATTACCGGGATTTGAATAAAATCACAGTCAGAAACCGATACTTGATTCCCCAAATCGACGACCTCCTTGATCAACTCACGGGGGCTAAACACTTTAGTAATATTGATCTGAAGTCTGGCTACCACCAGGTCCCGATAGAACAGATAGATGTATGGAAGACCACCTTCAAGTCAAAGGAAGGACTTTTTGAATGGTTGGTCATGCCCTTTGGGACAAATGCTCCAGCCACTTTCATGAGGATGATGGATGATATCCTGCGACCATTCACCAATAATTTTGTAGTGGTGTATATGGATGACATTCTCATTTACAACAAGACTTGGGCCGAACACTTGCAGCATATTCAACAAGTTCTACACACCCTACGGCAGCACAAGCTATACGCCAACTTGGAAAAATGCTCCTTCGGCATGGACAGGGTCCATTACCTGGGCTACATCATTGATCAACATGGTGTACATGTGGATCCAGCCAAGATCCAAGTCATCCATGACTGGCCATCCCCAACCACACTCACTGAGCTTCGGAGCTTCTTGGGCCTTACCAATTTCTACTGCAGGTTTGTGTTGGGATTCTCCCATATTGCATGGGCCCTTAGCCAAATCACCAGGGGTGGTGGTAAGGAAAACTTTGCGTGGGGCCCATCCCAACAACAAGAATTTGATGATTTGAAGCAATTCTTGTGCTCATCCCAGTACTTTCACTACCAGACCTGCAACATCCCTTTGAGATTGAGACAGATGCTTCAGACTATGTTGTGGGCATTGTTCTCACTCAGCATGGCCACCCCGTGGCCTATCATAGTGAGACACTATCTGATGTTGTTGTAATTACCCTACTTACGACAAAGAAATGTACTCCATTGTGAAAGACTACTGCCAGTGGAGACATTACATTCTTAGGAAGGAGACAACCATCCACATTGATCATAAGCCACTGCAATTTATGAAGACACAAGGAAAATTTCAAAATGACCACCATCAAAAGTGGTCCACATACTTGCAGCAATTCCACCTCAACATCAAGTATAAAACAGGAAGCACAAATCCCATCGTTGATTGCCTCAGCATACCACTAGTCGCCACACTCACCATGGCGCTAGACTCTTGCATACATGAGACCTCTGGATGGCCCCAACTCTATGAGACAGACCCGAACTTTGCCACCACCTACCAAATGTTGAGTGCAAACATAGTTGTCGATAATTTATATCTTCATGATGGGTTGTTGTGTCATCTGGGCCATATCTGTGTTCCATCAAGCGAGCGAGCAAAGCTTATCTGGGAATCCTACTATAGTCGGGTGGAAGGACACTTTGGAGTCAAAAATATAGTGGTGATGCTACAGAAACATTTCTACTGGTCGAAACTCCGACAGGAGGTCAACAAGTATATCCGGTCYTGCACTGCCTGCGCTATTGCCAAACTAACCACTAAGAAACAGGGCCTATACACCCCTCTTCCTACTCCTGACAGGCCATGGGAATCCATCTCAATGGACTACATGTCAGGCCTCTTGTCGAACAAGCGAGGAAATGACTGTGTTTTTGTGGTTTTTGATCGCTTTTCTAATATGGCAATTATGGTTGCCTGCAAGAAGAGCATCACAGTAGAGGCCACTGCCAAGCTATTCTTTGAACGGGTCTAGGTACATTTTGGACTCCCACAAACCATTATCTCAGATAGGGACAATCGATTTCTCAACACATTCTGTTCGAGCCTCTGGTCATTGCTGGACACCAAGCTAACCAAATCCACGACCTTCCATCCCCAGACAGATGGCCAAACCGAGGTCGTAAATCGAATGGTCGTGCATATCCTTCGCATGTATAATTCAAAGCACCCTCGCACATGGGATGCGATCCTTCCATATGTCCATCATAGCTACAACCGAGCCCTGCATAACTCAACCGGCCACATCCCCTTTCAGGTGGGGCTGGGATTCCAACCATTGGGTCCCATAGATGTTGCACTTCCCCTTGCGGTCAGCTCGACTGACTCATATCCTATTCCAACAGAAGCTGACAAAGCCACCCGGTTCATTGAGCGGATCCAGCACATCCACCAACAGGTTTAGGATATCCTACAGAATTCCAATGACAAGTACAACAATGACATGATCAACATCGGGTGCCACATAAGTTTTAGGGGGGAGACAAAGTTTGGTTGCACTTGCAGAAAGAACGCCTTATAGGACCCCATAAAAATATTCTCCCACTCAGTTATGGGTTGTACACCATCACCAAGGTCATGGCGGATAATGCTTTTGAGCTCAACATTCCCCCTCTCCTTGGCTTGCACCCAGTTTTCAACGTGGATCTCCTTTGCCCTTATATCCCACCATTATTGGACACCTCAGACGTAGTAGAAAAACTGACACCAACATAGCTCAACCCAAATTTCATCCAATAGGCATCCAACAATAAGATTGTGCACACACAGATCAAGGGAACTCGATAGCAAAGGATCCATCTTTATCGAGTCGTCAAAGCAGGGCAACTCCTGCACCAAGGGAAGTGGCTCACCTGGGGCCAAATTCAGTAGAAATTTCCTCATCTGATGGGGGAACTCAACACAATGGATACCATTGCTTCCTAAGGAGGGAGGATTAATCCAAATGGATATTCGTGGCCACCCACCTTTTCCAACTGGCTGAAAACAGTTTTCTAGCAATTTTGGCAATTTACTATTTTTAGCAGTTTTCACTTTCGGGGCCATTTTGAGGGCCTAAATGAAGGTTTTTCGGGATCGAGATTCTTAATGATAGTCTATATAATTATTGAAGCCTCAAAATTAATCTCCTCGGCGATACCTTTCCAATGGGCTATCATACGCCTAAAATGGAGATCGTATGAAAAAGTTACGACCCCGGGAAGTTAATGTACTAACTTACCCAAATGGGGCCCACACGACTTTTGGCGCTTCATCTCCTAGGGTTAGGTTTTTGGATGTCTAGGGTTTTGGTCATTCTTGTTTATTTTAAAAGGCCTTCAAAGCCTCATTGTAATCATATTCTTTCGAATGAGCACAGTCGTCACATCTCTTCTTACAGATAAGCCGCCACCATTCCAACAAGCTTGTTTCTGCTGCATTTTACAGTTTCAGCTTATTTCATCATTGAATAGAAAACCAATTTTACTATATCTCTGTTATTTTGTGTTAAGAATCTCTTAATAATCTGTATTCATTTTGTTCTTCTCATAAAATCCGGATCACTCCTCTAGCCCTTTTTCTCCGAGGCACTTTCCAGTAGTCGATTGTGCCTAACACCAACTCTAGTTTGTTCAATGGGGGGAGTCATGGAACTCAATATTACATGACTCATGTAGGATCTATGCATTTTTATTTGTTCAGTGCGTTCAGAAATAATGTTTTCTCATCGTCTTCTTTATCGGAAGAGGGAAACCTTATTTTTGGTCAACCAAACCCTATGCAAAGTTTCACTCCTTCGCAGGGAGCGATGATGAGAGTTTACTCCTCACAAGGTCTTGGAAATCCCTGACATGGATCGTTTCCTTCGCAATGGATGTTGATCATGGGAAACCCCTCCCACACTCAGTGGAATCTCGGAAAGGGTTAAATACCTATACCAGGAGGGTCAGTTGGGGCCATCCCCAACCAAGTTCCTTGGAATACTGTGCAGGGAGCAATCCCTACACAAAGCATGTCATCCAACTACGAAAATCAGTCGGCGATGCATAATCAAATGTAAGATCCTTTTACTAGACAAGTTCACCATGGTTTCTACCAAAACCTTTCCCAAAAACCAAACTTCTCCTGGAAACCTAGTGCCAGTCAAAATCCAGGCCTCTCTTTTCATTTGAATCCACCACAACCTAGACTTCCTTTCCTAGAAACTCTGCATTTTCTAGACTAGTCGAGACTGTTGAACGACTAGATATGTCATGATTTTCATTGGCCCCCCATGCCAACTAATTTTCCCTCAGACATCCCTAAGTTCGAAAGCAATCATGGCGAGGATCCATCTGATCATGTTACGACATTTCATTTATGGTTCTCATCAAACTCGTTAAAATATGATTTCATTAAGTTGTGTTTGTTTCAACAAACTCTTATAGGGGGTGTCGTGAAATGGTATATCGATCTCGATAGCTCGAAGTATGCTTAATTTAACGACTTGTATACAGTATTCTTAAACCATTTCCAAGTACTGATAAGATACGATGCCAGCACCGAGTTGTTGGCCAACTTCGAGAAGACAAAATATGTCCATATCTCGGATCACCTCTGAGAATGGCTGCGACGAAAGAGTTTGATCAAAGTTAAGGTCCCTCCCACATTTTTTCTTGAGTGGTTTCTAAATTCCTTGGTTCCTTGTATATCCAAAGACATAATGATGTCCGGATTTTTTCCCGAAGAAGAGGCTATCATGAGAACCCAACAACTGGACTTAATTTACTCTCAATCAGGTATGCTATACGACATTCGTCCCAACGCACCACGGTCAACTTTCGACAAGACCAAATAGAATTTTGGTCCTCTCACCGATGGAATAATAGGCTCAACATAGAGAAAGTCCAAAGATCAATTGAATAATCAATTACAATAATTATCGATTCAACAGATTGTGGCCAGCCAAACTCCTAGTTCGACTTCCCCCGTAACCCAAATGTCAGATATACATAGTGTGCAATCGACAAATCCCAAGGGTAACCAACAAACCGGGGGAAAGAGGAAATATAAAAACAAGAAGGGTAAGGGTGGTAAGAAGTTTGCAAATAATTTTGGCAAGGAAAAAAATGAAAAGAGGAAGGTGAAGTTTATGTGTAAGCTTTGCACAGACAACCACTTGACTCATCAATTCCCTCGTCTTGAGGAAGCCCAAAATATATTAACACAACAACAAACTATCATGTTAACCAACCCTTTTCCACAAGGGAAAAGTTTGGCTCAAGATTCCTCATCCATGAACACGCCTAGGGGAAATCAAGGATCCCATGTGCCTAATGATAACAATGGAAGTGTAAAATTTTATATGATGAAGGACGTGAGAAGGTTGTTTGTCTTGGGTTGACGTGACTCACTGACATCATCAAGGGTGACGTGGACCCGCAACCAAGGTGCCACGTGTCACAGGGATATGGAGGTTTTGGAGACCCCTTATACCTATTAGAGTATGACACATGTCACCCCCTGATGAGGGCACGTGTCACCCCTGGCCCTTGCTACGTGTCAGCCTCTGGTACATACTCGCCTGGCCAAAGTGGTTGGTGATGTAACCGAGATTCTGGAGTCCGGGACTTCGGGACTCCAGAGGACTTGGGTTGTAGTATCGTGGAGAGACCGAAAGGACCAAAGTTTGGAGCTACGTGGAAATCTTACGGGACTTTAAGAGGTTTCATGCGTAGAAATAAAAGGGGCACTCAGTGTCGAAGCACTGAACATCGAATTATCCTTAGGCGTATGCCTTAACGAGGGGGAATATCCACCGTCAAATTTAATGATGGATGGATCTCCACCATAGATACATGAGCACTCAGAGCTCTGTGACTTTGGGGAGTTATGGATGATATGTATGAGATGGACCCATGTGGATGCATCGTGGCCCTTGACTAATAACACCCGAAGAGCTTCGGGAGGGAATGAATTACGAACCCGAACTTAGATTTCAGTATGGTGGCGATCGTTGGAAATCCCGTGGCAAGCAGAAGCCAATGGATATCCCCGAATAAGGTTTTTAGATACTTAGGAAAAATGAATCTATGATGTCCCACCCCTTAAAAGAGTATTTTGGGGTCGGGTGTGTTACAAATTGGTATCAGAGCAGGGAAACTACACTTGGCCTTCTTGGGCTCATGCACGATTCACATAAAAATATTATTAGATAAATTTAAGGGGTAACACCCTACCTTACTCCTTCCTATAAGAAACTGGTTTGAACCTCTACTAAAGAGAGGAATGAAACCTTCTATTGTTGATAGATGTTTTGGAAATCTTCATTGTATGTTGCTAATGTTTCCAAATAAAGAAGCTAATTTCACTTTGCAATGATACATGTTGTTCATGAATTAGTATATAATTAACTAACAAAAAAAATGTTATCAGCACTCAAGCAGCCAGTGAACAACAAGAAAACTATATCGTAAGGAATGGTGACACACCACGAGTTCGGGGAAAGCTCCCACAATAGAGAGGAATAATCTGATGAGAGAAGGGTGGTGGAAACCCCTCCAGATTTCTCCAACACTGTAAGAATCCTCATGGAAGAATTACAGAGTTGTAAGGCCAGCAATGAAAGGCTGATAAAAGAACAAGAAAAGCAGACTGAAATTAATGCAATATTACTACAAATTCTATCATATATACAGAGGCAACTGCAACATGGTCTAGCTACTAGTCATGTGAAAAAACACCATACTAATAAAACTCCAAGTTCACTTGAGATACAAAAGTAGGGTCTTGAAAGTGGCCACACAAGGAGGAGCACCTCAAGGAATTCCAGACATGGAGCCAAGAGGCACTCATCGAAATATTCCTCTGGTGAGGATACTTACAACTCTAAGGAATATTCCAGTGGCAAAACTAGTTCCCATTCCCCAACGAGAAGAAAGAAGAGGAAACATTCCAAGATTCATGACCCTGGAGAGTTCAATAAATCCAAACCACCCACCTTTGATGGAGAGATTAAGAAGGGGGAAGAAGAAAAAATTTGGCTACTCGACTTGAAGAAGTACTTCAGAGTCCATGACTACTCTAAAAACTTAAAGGGTTTGATAGACATTTTGAACCTGAATGGGAAAGCTTCCATTTGGTGGGAGGACCTTGGGAATGTGAAAGGAATTAATGAGAAGGATTTGTCATGGAAATAATTTGAGAAATACTTCAAGAATAAGTATTTGTCAGAAAACTACTTTGATGGGGAAGATCAAGGAGTTATATGAGCTCAATTTAGGACAACTCACCATAAATGAATATATCAACAAATTTCTTGAGTTGATGAGGTATGTTCCCTACATAAAATATGAAAAAGTAAAGATGCAACAATTTATTAGTGGATTACCTCAGTCCTACCAGGAGAGAATTGAGTTTGATGAGCCAAAGACTTTAGAAGATACTATTTGAAAGGCAAGGTATTGCTATGAGAAATTCAAGAGTAAAACAGAACCCCGTGAAGAATGGAAGAAGACAAACAACTCGGGATTCAAGAAGAAGGGATTTAAATCCGCAAGATTTAAGAACCATGGTGAACGCTCTAGGATGAGCCTTCCTACTAGAAGTGTGTATCAGAAAAAAATTCCATCCCAGAGTGGAAATAAACCATTCAGAGAAGTCCCAAGTAAGAATGATAAGAACAAAGAGAGAACCCTTGAAATGTTGGGGTTGTGGAGAAGAAAATACGTTGAGGGACTGTCTGCATAGGAAACAAAACAATAGGAGGATATACAATGCCCAATAGGCTACCACGGTCAATGATGTTTCTAGGAGCATTCCACAAATTTATACAGCCTTGGATAATAGAAAATTTGACCACCAAGTTTTAGTGGTGGAGATGGAAGGTATGATCACCAACCATCCTGTATCCATTTTAATTGACGTTGTTTCTAATTTGAGTTATGTCACCCCTCAAACTGTTGAGAAATGTAAATTGTAGTAAGTTAAACATGCTAAATCTTGGTTGGTGCAACTGGCCACTGGAACCAAAAGGAAGGTAACAGGTTCCATACCAACATGCCAATTCCTTATGAATGGATTACCCACTTGAGAAACCTTAAACATTCTTCCTTTAGTATCTTATGATCTACTGATTGGCATGGAATAGTTGGCTACCCATAAAACCAAGTTGGATTGTTACAATAAAACCTTGGAATGTGAAAATGAAGAAGGGAGAAAGGTAACCCTACAAGTGATTCAAAATCATGTCTCATTAAGACAAATATCATCCCTCCAAGTGAAGAAGTATTGCAGAAATGGATGCCCCTTGTATGCAATACAAGTGTTGATCTTTGTTGAGAACAACAAACCCATCCTAGGGGACCATCCCATATTAAGAGAGTATAGAGATGTATTCCCAAAAGAGGTGCTAGGTATCCAAGAAGGGATATTGACTTTTCAATAGAACTTGTACCAGGAGTGGTGTCAATGTCTAGAACACCCTATAGAATGAGTACACCGAAGCTAGTTGAGCTCAAACTACATCTAAAGGAGATGTGGGACAATGACTACATTCGGCCTAGTGTGTCTCCATGGGGAGAACCAACCTTGTTTCTGAAAAAGAAGGATGGCACACTCACATTGTGCATAGACTATAGACAACTCAATAACATGACCATCAAGAATAAGTATCCCTTACTAAGGATTGATGACTTGTTTGACCAATTAAGGGGTGTTACAATTTTCTCCAAGATTGACTTGAGGTCTGGATACCATCAAGTCTGAATTAAGTATGAAGACATCCACAAAACATCCTTTACGACAAGATATGGTCACTATGAATTTGTGGTGGTGCCATTTGGGCTTACCAATGCACCATCCACTTTTATGTGCTTATTGAATAATGTACTCAGAAATTTTTTGGATAGGTTTGTATTGGTTTTCATTGATGATATCCTAATCTATTCCAAGAATAGGGAAGAGCATGAAGAACAGCTCAAGCTAGTACTTCAAGTGGTAAGAGAACATAAGCTCTATGCTAAGTTTAGTAAGTGTGACTTTTTCCAGAAACAAGTCCATTACTTAGGCCATGTTATTTCTAAAGAAGGGATGGCAGTTGATCCTGACAAGATCAAAGATATTATGGATTGACCTACCCCAAAAGATGTATCTGATATCAGATCCTTTATGGGTATAGCAGGATACTATAGTAGGTTCATAAAAGGATTTTCCAAGATTGGTTTCCCAATCACTTCCCTTCAGAAAAAGGTACTTAAATTCATCTAGACATTAGAATGTGAAGAAATATTTCAAGAACTAAAATACCTTCTAACCAAAGCACATGTGTTGAATATTACCGAACCAAACAAGGACTTCCTTGTGTGTACAAATTCCTACAAGGAAGGGCTCAGAGGAGTCCTTATGCAAGAAAGAAATGTGATTTTCTATGAATCCAAGAAATTGAATGAGAATGAAGTCAATTATGTGACCCACGATGTGGAATTGGCTGCCATAGTGCATGCTTTAAAAATGTGGAGGAATTACCTCCTAGGTAGAATATTTGTGCTTATGACAGACCATAGTGGGTTGATATATTTGTTTGACCAATCAAAACTCAATATTAGACAAGCTAGGTGGATGACTCTCCTTAGTGAGTTTGATTTTGAAATCAAACATATCAAAGGAAAAGAGAATAGGGTGGTTGATGCCCTTAGTAGAAGTATGAAATTGATTCACTTGGCAGTTGTAAGCGCCAGTGAATCGGACATCAAAGAGAGAGTCAAAACTACTCAAGAAACATATTCATTTTTCAAGACTGTGACATCATACCTAAAGTAAGAGACCACAGGGTTGAATTATGAAGGCTATCAGATGTTTAATGAAGGCATGCTAAATTAAAAAGGTAGATTGTATATTCTGAATTGTGACGACTTGAATAGGTTCATAATGTGTGTACTACAGAAAATACCATATATTGGTAATCCTAGTTATCATAAATTGATCACGGCCACTAGGAAACTATTTTATTGGCCTGGAATGAAAAAGGACACAGTTGATTACTTAGCTAAGTGTCTAGAATGTTAGAGAGTTAAGGCATAGCACCAGCATCCAGCAGGGTTGTTGCAACCCCTACCAAACCCAGAATGGAAATGGGAAACCATCTCCATGGATTTCATCACAGGATTGACAAAATCAACTCAACAAAATGATGTCATTATGGTGGTTGTGGACAAATTGAGCAAGGTTGATAACTTCATTCTCGTCAAGTTGACCATCAAGGAAATAGATATTGCTAGTATTTTCATGAAAGAGATATTTAGACTGCATGGCATGCCTAAGAAAATTGTATCAGACAGAGATACAAAGTTCACTTCAAGTTTTTGAAAATCCCTATTTGTCGGCTTGGAAACTAAATTACTAGTCAGTTTAGCCTATCGCCCTCGAAATGATGGGCATATAGAAAAGGTAAACCAAGTGTTATAAGACATGTTGAGGATGCATCTAATGCATCAACCCAATAAGCGGGAAGACTACCTACCACTAGTAGAATTTTCTTATAATAATGGCTATCAAGAGTCATTAAAGATGAGCCCTTTTGAAGCCCTCTACGACAGACAATGCAATATTCCAAGAAGATGGAAAAATCCAATAGAAATAATTACAATCGGGCTAGATATGCTAAAGGAAATGGAACAACAAGTAATTCAGATCAGACAGAATCTGAAAATAGCCCAGGATAGAAAAAAGAGCTATGCAAACAGGAAAAGGATTCCTAGAGAGTTCAAAGCAAGGGATCATGTGTATCTCCGAGTTAGAAACGGGAAAATCTCTAAGGCTGGGATCTTGTGAAAAGATTTCACCTCGGTATTTTGGACCCTTTGGAATTTTGGATAGAGTGGGACCTATAGACTATAGGCTAACACTCCCTCCCACAGTGAAGGCGCATAATGTTTTCCATGTTTCATTATTAAATAAATATGTGCATGATTCTAATCACATTATTGACTAGTCTGTGATTCAGGAGGAACCAGAGGGAGAATTCTTGCCAAAACCTTAATGCATAATAGACACGAAGGAGACCCCACTCAGGAACATAACCATTGCACAGGTCAAGGTGTAGTGGAAACACTTTGGCCTTGATGAGGATACATGGGAAATGGAGGATTCCATGAAACATGCATATCCATTTTTGTTTACTTATGTACATACATAGCACATCGACATAAATAACATCGAGGGCGATGTTACTTTAAGGGGGAGGGGATTGTAATACCCCTGTCTCCCCCATTTTGTAAATATAACTACAAATGGCCAAGAGACTATGACAGACTAGATATGTGTGAATGTTTGATTTGATGAACCTTTGTATAAAAGGTCAACGTATGTATTTTTTTATTACTATTAGAAAATGGATAAGTGTTGCTTAGTTGTTGAAAGGGGGGTTTGCCAAGATAGACCATGGATGTGATGAGAGAGATGGTGAGGGAAACTAGGAATGGTTGAGATGACCCTCACCAAACCAGTACCTTACTAGATGTAATTGCTCAACAGTCCTCTAACCCATAAATGAATTACCAGTCAAGTTGGTAGTTAGAAGGCCCTCCTCAAGAGTTAATGAGGAGATGGGGCAGGGTACCCATATCTAAGGCTTCCAGACTTGACCACGATTTGGGGATTCAGACCCATGCAACCTTGCTGAGAAAGGAAAGAAAGGAAATAATTTAGGGACAGAGGCAGATCTGCAAGGGAAAAAAGTGGAGAAAATGAACTCTATAAGGGAAGAGAGCGTTGTGTTGAACAGATTGTCATTGATGTCAACAGTCATTAATGTCAACAGTCATTGATGTCAACAATCTAAGTGGTGTTCTGTAATGATGAATTATATCAGATAAGATTGTAATTGATGTCAACAAGCATATCAGTTAGAAGAAGATATCAAACAATGCACAAAGATTGAAAGAGAGAACAAGGGAAGCAAATAATCAAAATATCAAAGCTCAGAAGCAATAACACATTTCACAGAGAGGAAATCTATGACTATTTTTTATCACGATAGGATCAACAATGATTCGATGTTCAAGCTCTAAAGGAAGTTGAACAATGCATAGAAAAGGCGAGAAGCTTCAGCAACCGTTCGATCAGATGTGACGAGAATCCTCAACAGTCGTTGGATAATTTCAATGTGGAAGGATAGGATAAGCAAGTTAAAAGGCTAAGAGTTTGACTATCCATATACTCATCGATCGTCGGATCAAACCCAAGTTCGTGTTAAGCCGTTGGATCATTTTCAAGTAGAAGGATCATTGAAGGATTAGTCAACGACCAGTTTAAGTTGTGACCGTCGGATGCGCAAGCATGTGGATCAACAGTCGTTAGATCCAGCATAGATGCAAGGAGGATAAGCATTGAACTCATTCAACACTCCAAATCTCAGGAGGAGGAGCGACGTGGACCATTAGATCCAAATATAAAAAGGAGGAGCAATGTGGGTCGTTGATATGACGAGAGAGGAATATCGAGAAATCGAGAATCAGAGGATTTGGAGTGTCGAGGAGTCAAGGATCTCGAAACACGAAGTCACGAAAGAGAAATATAGGCCGTCGAATCACAGATCATTGAATACCATTGATCTGCAAATATAAACGTGAACTGTCTGATTGTTTCGGCGATATCGTAATCAGGATTTTTGTAATGTTGTAAGTCATGAAGACTCGAAGGTCGAAGTGTTGAAATCTCGTCAATCATCCATCTCATCAGAAGATCTAATCGTGATCGTAGATTTGGTAAAGCGCTCAAGCACTTGTTTAGGCTTAGCATTCGGTCACCACCGATGATCATATGCTACAAGTGTTTTATTATATCTCGCTATAGTTGGTTAGCCCGTGGTTCTGTAACGCACGGTCATATGTGATGGTTTGAAGGAAGTGCCTTCACAGAATCTGGTCTCTGTGAATATAATAGAGATTAGGGATTGTGTATAAAGGACTAAATTGATCCATGACTGTGATCAATTTATGACAAGAATAAACCGATTCACAATCATGATTACAAGAGAATAAATCATGAAAATATGAATAAAGAATAAAAAGAAAAATGATATTAATTAAAGTTTAAATTATGATTTTAAATGAAAAGGTACAATGGTTCAAATAAAGGGACACGTTGTTTTAAATTTCACACCAGTTTGAAGATTATATAAACGAGAAAAAGTGGTGATAAGAAAGTGTCTCTGTAGTCCATATCAGAATATCAAAAGCTGAAGGAAATTCCAGGAAGAAAAGCTAATACCCATGCATTAAGGGTGGTTGGGTGGTGCAAGGGCAGGTTGGTGCCTACAGAGGGAGTTGGTGCTTCCTTGTCAGTTATAGTTGACTAAATAGGGGGTCATAGCCTCCTACCAGTTGGTGCTAGTAAACTAGGGTGTGGGTGCATCATGATCAGTTGGTGTTGATCAAAGAGGAAGTACATCTTCCTTCTATGTAACATGTAAAACAAATTTTGCATTTAATAGAAAAGAGTTTTGGTTTTCCCATTTGGGTTCCACGATAAAATATTGTGTTAAAATTATGTTTGCATTAATAAATGAAAAATTGATATAATTTTTTTGTCACTGATTCATCCCCCCCCTCTCAATGAAAGGCTCTGATCCTTCACGTTGTTCAACTCTAGAATGGAGAGGAAAACTGAGAAGAAAATCTTGTTTCGGTTGTAAGAAGCCTGTTGGTTGTGGAGCATGATTATCTTCCTGATTCATAGGTCTTTGTTTTTAGCCATGTTTATACCCCATGAAGACTTTACACCCTGGAAGAATGTACACTCATCCACGCAGGGGAGTGCAAGGGGGGGTTACCCCCCCTGCGGGGTCTGGGGGCAGGCGAGCCCCCAGCAGGGGTTTGGGGAAAAGCCCCCAAAGGAAAAATTGCCTTGTAAATGCATATCGTAATTTCATAGTAAATATGGACCGTTCAGTATAAGGTCACAGATATGACGATAGAATTTATGTTATGGTTTTTTTCCCTAGAAGGAAACCCTCTTTTATGAGGGAAATGTATTGCAGATATGTATCAATTCTGAACATTGTATTCTGAGTGAGGAGAATGTGAGATAAAGAAGTGGAAGTTACAACAGGTATGTTTTAGGTTGTATCCCTTCATTTGCTGGATAATAATAAAGGAAGGACATGGAAAATTCTATGGTGGAGGAAGCCCACACTGGGTGAACCACGCATATCTGTATCTCTATTGTATTATGTATCTTCTATGTTTTATTTCTGCATTTGTTTTATTTTATTTCTCCACGGCCCTGTTTTTCTAACAAATCCATGGGTAGGGTTTTCGCTGCAAGATGATAAACGAGGCTAACGAGTGACTTTGAAAGTACTCATGCATACCTCCTTGCTTGGTATAGAGATAAAATTGGTTTCCAAGATCCTATGCGATGAGGAGAGTAACCTTTGTCCCTGACTGTCATTGAGCAAGGAGAAAGAGTCTCTCTCATAGCATCATGGCCTACCTCAGGGGTGGCCAGCAGTAAATCCATTAGTAGTGGTTGTGCCTATGGTTATGTGGAAATAGGTACCCCTTTCAACAGTCACTTCACAGTTTCTAATTTCTGATAAGTATTTGTATACTCTATGTAGTACAATGGATGTGATGATTGAATGTTTGTGTTTATGGTTAAGTTTTACAACATTTCAACATTTATTAGAAATGATTGTTTTCTTTGGTAAACTGCTATATTTACATGGCCTTCTATTTACCTCATTTGAGCCACTAGAGAGTTATGGGATGGGATTCTATGAGAAATTCGGGGTAGGATTAGCTAAAAAATTTAAGTCCTACCGACCTCTTTAGTTTACCTTAGCGGGAATGTCAAGTTCAAACTCTGTGGAAGAAGGTTGTTTCCTTCATACCTTTCACCTGCATGATCGAGGGCTCATACCCGCAGCCTTAAAACTTCACGACCAAAAATTAAGCGTGTAGCCCCTTGAGAAATTTTGGAAGACCCGTGTGACCAAGGTTTGGGAACCTTGTGTTAAGCCTGAAAGGAGATAAGTTTTTATGGCTTCGGAACTCGGGGAGTTCGGAGCTTCAGAGTATTACGACCATACCATTTGCAAATCGATCGAAGGAAACTTGTCGACATGGTCACCCACAACGTTGATTGATATCTGTCGCTTTCCCTAACCATGGCAGAATAGACATGTCCCACCGTTAAACCCTGACTCACTCACCGATCGTGAAGTTATGTGAGTCGCAGATCCAAGGGTATTCGATAGTTTCTATGGTCGTTCGATTACACTGAAGTCAAATCCAATGTTGACAACTTCGAGGGGGTGGGACAACGATGTCAAGACCGCAAATTCCCCAAATGTCAGAGCTGCAAATTGACATGGACCTTCAATTTGAGGATGCATAGGTACTTGTCCCTAACTATAGTATCTAAGATGTATTCATTACTTCGGCGAAGTCCTAATCCAAGAGACAAGGAGTGTGGAGTGGGTAAACTCCCAGAACGTCGAAGTTACGAAGAGATAGGATTTGTAGATATGAGGATTCCCGAGAATTATTCCAAATGTTGGATCCACATCGAGGTCAGTCTGGCATTGACTGCTTCAGGAGAACAAAGGTGTCGCACCTCCAAAACTATCGAATGTCGAATTCACGAAGTGACGTGGACCATTGATCCTCGGATTCCTCGGGATCCTTCTCAACCATCAATCTAAGGACTCCATCAAGAACCCTTCTCGATTTCTAAACCAACCAAGACATGTCGCGGGGCAACATGTGGCCCCCTCTTGTCTCTTTTCAAATGTCATCCGTTGGACCAGAGTCGTTGGATGAGAGTCTATGTGGAAGGAGATCCTATAGTCTGGAGACTCGAAACTTCAGAGGAACTTGGTCGAGAATCTTCAAACTGTGAAGGCAATCGAAGTCACGAATGATGAATTAAATCTCCCCCATTGATAGGTAGAGGACACGTGGTGCTAGATCTTATAGTCCAGAGACTTAACACTTCGGGGAATTCGAGATGTGGTGAGTTGACAAGTTCTGAAGCCCGGAGTTGCGAAGCAATGGGAGCCATGGATCTATGGACCTACGTGGACAGATCTCAACCGTGAGATCTAAAGGACGTGAGAAGGTTGTTTTTCTAGGGTTGACATGGCTCATTGACATCATCCAGGGTGATGTGGACCCGCAACCAACATGCCACATGTCACTGAGATATGGAATTTTTGTAGACCCCTTATACCTATTAGAGTGTGACACATGTCACCCCCTGATGAGGGCAAGTGTCACCCCTGGCCCTTGCTACATGTCAACCTATGGTACGTGCCCGCTTGGCCAAAGTGGATTGTGATGTAACCGAGATACTGAGACTCCAGGACTTCGAGATTCAAGAGAATTTGGGGTGTAGTTTCATGGAGAGACCAAAAGGCTCGAAAGTAGGAGCTATGTGGAAAGATTATGGGACTTGATATGTTCAGGACTTCAGGAGGTTTTGTGTATAGACAAAAAAGAGGCGATCAGTACCGAAGCACTGAACATCGAATTATCCTTAAGCATATTCCTTAACGAGGGGGAATATCCTCCATCAGATTTAATGATGGATGGATCTCCACCATAGATACAAAAGCACTGGGAGCTTTGGGACTTCGAGGAGTTATGGATGATATGTATGAGACATACCCACGTGGCCCTTGACTATAACTCCCGAAGATCTTATGATCAAAAAAGGATCTAGAGAAGGCTAATAACAACTCAGAATGCACATAAGCAACTCGGAACGCTCAGAATAGATTCAGTAGATAGAGAAAGGGAAAAAATTTAAAGTTCCCAAAACTTGGTAAAAATGGCATTATCGCAAAGAGCGCGTCGCAATCTTTCTAACGACGTAAACGACTCGTCAAACAGAGTTACGGATCAAAAGTTATAAGCAGTCAAAGATCAGGTCAAACTTGGTCAAAAGTCAAAAATTCAAGGTGACACGTGGCACCACTGCAAGGGTGACATGTGGCATGTCCATACAACTGAGTTGGCATGGGATGGCATGGCAAGGTAGACATGTGGATGAATTGAGCGATGACAAGTGTCAATTGCCACGTGGCACCCCTCCAGTGGTTGGCAGGTGTAAAATTTTTATGACTCCGTAGGAGTCAAACCCTTGAACTCCTCCTATCCCAAAGGCCTCACATTCCACACTAACCAACACACCATGCTATAGTCCTTGTTCATCATATTATGTGGATATTATTTAAATTTAGATTTTTATGTGGGCGCCAAAGGGAAGGGGTTGGGCCTTCGGCCCAGCCCCTGGTTCTATGTTTAAAACCATGCGACCACCCTCCATTTAGTGTATCCACCATTTAATAACCACCCACCAAATATAGAATATTCCGCCAAACTATACACCAGAAATAACATAGTCGGTCCACCATATCTGGCATATCTGGCATTCTACTGGAAGCTCCGCCTCTCTGCCGATTAAATAGAAATCCACCAAATGTATGGGTTCCAAATAGTTATTTGTTATAACTTATAGCAAAAAAAAGGAGGCCTGTGGGATTCAACCCTGGGACCTCTGCTAACCAATGACTTAGAATAGCCACCGCCAACCAACACGCCAACAAACTCAGTTATGACATAACCGCCCGCGAAATAGTATATAAGGAGGCCTTTGTTTAGTGTTTCGGAACAAAGCACGAGAGATGAGTCTAAGTGCGCCTGTACGGACTATGTACGGACTGGGGAACTCTTTTCTAGATTTCTCAGTCATTAATTGCAGGAGCAGTGGCACGAAAACTGAGGCAGGGGAGCCTCTTGGGCCAAAAAGTGTCTGACTCGGATCGAGGCATGGAGACAGTCATTTTTAGGTAAAATGACACCAAGAATGCAATGGTAGTGTTAGTTTTCTGATATGAGAGAGGATTTTGTAACTTCACTCCTGAATGAGGTATACTTATGTATTTTGCCCAATTCTTTTGTGGAGTTAATAAAAAGACCTACTCATTTGAGAGTAGGACCCGGAGACGTAGTCCACCAGGGACGAACTCTGTTATCAAGTTTTTGTGTTCATATTGCATGCTTATGTCTCTTTCCTTTTGAGCTTTTCCTTCTTTATGGTGCACTTTTGTTTATTTTGATTTTATACAATTCTTTAATAAGTCACCCGACAAAAAGATTCTAGATCATGTTGGTATCAGAGCAGTTGTATTTGACTTGAATTATTGAGTATGATTGCTTACTAGGTCCAAGCATAAGCAGGGTGAATTAACTCTTAATACGTTCAATCCCGAAGTTGGTCGTGCATCCCGAAAGAAGAAAATGGCAGAAGAGGGAAAGCATGATGAACAGGAGAAAAACTTTCACATAGTCTTTTATCGCATGTCAGAAATGGTCGAACGAATGTATGGAGATTACAAGAAGAGGATGAAGAAGAAAGGGAAGAAAAAGAAAGTTCATGTAGATGATGATGCTTCAGTAAACCAAGGGGTTGGAGGAGATCCTCCTGAGCCTCCATCTTCACCTTCAAGTTCTAGATCTTCTTCCTCTGAGTATTCTCATCACTCTCAAAATTCTAACCATAAAGCCTATTTTAAGAAACCATTATTAAAGCTTGATGTAAAGTTTTCTTTACCTATGTTTAATGGAGATGTTAATCCTGAAAAACTAGATAATTGGATCCGACAGGTTGAAGTGTATTTCCGTGTTCATCATATTGACGAAGAGGAAGTTAAAGAGCAACTGCCTTCTCTTCGGTTGGAAGGCATCGCTCTCGTATGGTGGGAGAGAAAGCTACAGGACATAAGTAAGTGTGGTAATATTCTTTCCTCATGGTCAGATTTTAAATCAGAGATAAGGAAGAAGTTGTATCCATTAGGGTATTTACATAAAGCGATGATGGAATGGAAAATTTTAAGGCAGAGTAAAGGTCAGACTGTACAAATTTTCACAAAAGAATTTAGGAAGAAATCTCTAGCATTGAACATTCCTTTGGATTCTTATGAAACTTTAATGAAGTATATTCGCGCACTTCACAATTATATTCATCATACTTTTCTCTTGTTTAACCCCACTAGTCTTAACGAAGTTTGTGTGCAAGCCAATCACCTTGAGAACAGGGGGAAACATGTTCATGAAGATCCCATGAAGAAACCTTCCAATTTCCCACAAAATACTTTCAAGAAGTTCAAAAGGAAGGACAAGAACACCGCTACAGTGATGAGAGAAGGAGGAAAGCCATTTTGCACTCATTGCAAGAAGAGCGGTCAGGATGAAGAACAATGTTGGAAACTGCATCTAGAAAATAAACCGAAACAGCTCGGTGGAAAGGGGAAGAAAAAGACCATTGCTATAGTGCAGCAAGATCTTGGTTTTGAATCGGGAGATGAAGGAAAGATCACAGTGGCTGGAGTACAAGTTAAAGATTCTCTTCATGCTAGTCCAATTTCCAATGATGGATCTCATATTGATGAACGAAAGAGGAATGAGTTATTTCATATGCGAGTTGTATCTAAACATACTAAGATATATACATTATTTGATTCGGGTTCCCAAGTAAACTTAATATCTTAAGCACTTGTCAAGAAGATGGGACTTGTAATGAAACCACACCCAAAGCCTTATCCTCTTGGTTGGGTATGTGATAAAGCAAAACTTAATGGCACCAAGCAATGGAAGATCAGATTTGCTATTGCTTCAAAATTGATTGATGAAGTGGATTTGGATGTTGTACCACTTGATATATGTGGCATATTGTTGGGAAGTTCGTATATTTATGATAGAAAAGCAGTCTTATTTCGTCATGAGAACAAATACCACCTTACTAAAGCGGGAGTATAATATATTGTTAGAGCTCACAGCATGAGGGTAAATATAACACTTGTTAGTGTAGGGAAAATGAAAAGAATCATAACCACTAATAAGAGATATGTACTCATGGTTGTCAAAGAGAAAGATGTCGGGACATCCGACGCTTTCCAAGGATGTGATTCATCTCATAAAAAGGAATTAACTGATATCGTTTCTAAGTATGATGATGTTTTTTAGGAACCAGATGGATTACCTCCTAAGAGGGAAATCCAACATGAGATACATCTTCAACAGGATTATCCTCTTCCTAATGTGGGCATGTACAGGATGTTAGTTGTGGAGATGATAGAGATCAAGAAGCAGGTACAGGGCTTATTGGATCAAGGGGTCATTAGGCCCAGTTCATCTTCTTGTGGTTCTCCGATTGTGATGGTGCCAAAGAAATATGGCACGTGGCGAATGTGTGTCGATTACCAGGCCTTGAATAAAATCACGGTGAAGAATCAATACCCTCTTACTCGCATAGATTATTTACTTGATCAGTGGAAGAATGTTGTTTATTTCACTAAGTTGGATTTGTGTAGTGGATATCATCAAATCAGGGTTGCAGAACATGATGCATGGAAAAATGCCTTTAAAACCAAACAAGGATTGTTTGAGTGGTTAGTTATGTTGTTTGAGATTTGCAATGCTCCGACAACTTTCATGTGTATGATGAATGATGTATTCAGGCCTTTCCTGGATGACTTTGTGATTGTATATTTAGACAACATTCTTGTTTTCAGCGGGACTTGGGATGAAAATGTAAGGCATGTAAAACAAGTATTGGATACTTTGCAAAGGGAAAAGTTGTATGTGAAAATGTCTAAATGTGAATTTGGCAAGACTGGACTTGTTTACTTAGGTCATATCGCGGGAGGAGGACAATTGAAGATTGATCCTTCCAAAATTGAAGTAATTGTAAATTGGCCTGAGCCAAAAAGTGTGACCGAAGTCCGAAGCTTCTTGGGTGCAGTCCAGTATTGAAGGAGATTCATTCCCAACTTCTCCTTTATAGCAACTCCTTTGTATGCCTTCACTAGTGGGAAGAACACTTTTCAGTGGGAAGGAAAGCAACAAAAAGATTTCAACATTTTGAAGGAGAATATCAGTACCACACCAGTATTAGCATTGTCGAATCTTCAACAGTCATTCGAGATCAATACAGATGCAAGTGGATACGCCATGGGTGCAGTATTGATGCAATATTGTAATCCTATCTGTTACCACTCTAATACTTTTAACCAAGTTGTTGTTAACTATCCTACATATGATAAAGAGTTGTATGCATTAGTTCAAAGCGTAAAGAAATGGAAGGAATACTTGTTAGGGAAGGAAACCATCATACATACAGAACACCAACCCTTACAGTATATTCAAGCACAGACCAAACTGAAACAATCTCGACACTACATGTGGATGGGTTTTCTACAACAATTTCATTTGGTAATCAAGTACAAGAAGGGCACAAGTAATAAGGTAGTCGATATGCTTTCTAGACCTCCTATTGTTGCTTCTATTATTTTGAAGAATACTTCTTTATCTCATGATATCTATGTAGAACAATATGCCATCGATGAAGAGTTTAGAGAAGTATATGAGAATATAACCCATGGTTCACAGGTAGAGAACTATTGTCTGTAGGGAAAATTAGTCTATCATCTTGGGAATCTATGTATTCCTAAAAGTGAACGAATCCATGTGATACAAGAAGCTCACACTTCTCTTGTGTCTGGGCATTTTGGGGTAGAAAAAACTATGGCTCATTTGCAGAGGTTTTGTTATTGGCCTCAAATGAAAGCAATTATAACTAAATATGTAAAGGGATGTGTGATGTGTTCTACTTGTAAGCCCACTAATAAACAATTGGGGCTATACTCACCACTTCCTGTTCCATCCCATCCATGGGAAAGCATTTCCATGGATTTTGTGAGGGGTTTACCAATGACCAAAGGGGGTCATGATTATTTTTATGTCGTATTGGATAGGTTCAACAAGATGTGTATCTTGATGCCATGTAAAAAGTAGATCATTGCTAAGCAGTCTGCTAATCTCTTTTTTCAGTATGTTTGGGTTCACTTTGGTTTACCCACATCCATTGTCTCAGATCGGGATACTCTATTCCTTGGGGATTTTTGGACTAGCTTGTGGAGAATGATGGACACCAAATTGAAGAGGAGCATTGTTTTTCATCCATAGACCGACGGAAAAACAGAGGTGGTAAACATAACAGTGTTACTTTTTCTTTGAGGCTACATCATCAAGCATCCTAATTTATGGGATGAACAGATACCCTATGTACAACATGCTTATAACCGAGCTTTACATTCATACACTCATAATTCACCTTTTGAGACATGTTTTGGGTACCTACCAAACGTTCCTTTGGACTTGATGTATGATAAATTTGTCGATGTGAATGAAGAAGGAATAGAAGAAAGAGCCCACAAGTTCATTCAAAGGATTCAATGGATACACTAGGTAGTCAGGGAACAATGGGAGGAGAGTCAAGCACAGTATTAAGCTTGGCATGACAACCACAGGGTTGATCATCAGTTCCAGGTTGGAGATTGGGTATGGCTTCACATCAATAAGGAACGATTTAAGGGTGAAGGCAAGAAACTCAAGCATATTCAATATGAACCCTTCACTATTTTGGAGAAAAGTGGCACTAATTCTTTTCATTTAGATCTTCCACCTTATATGTAGATTTACTCCATTGTGAACGTAGAGAACTGTAAACTTTTTTAGCCTCCCATGATCATGGATCATGATGAGGAATTTTCAATACCTTCAGTTGATGAGTTTTCACCTGAGTACTTGGATGATTTATAGGAAGATATCATCCTGGACAAAAGGATGAGGAATTCACGCAAAGGTGATATTGATTATCTTCGAGTAGGGTTAAAGGGCACACATCCAAGAAAGGAAAAGTGGATAGAGAAGGATAAAGTGAGGGGACTCTTCCCTCACTTACCAATTGATTGATGAAATATTTTGGTGGTCCAAAAAGATCTCAATGGGAAGGTGTGATCCAAAAAGGATCCATAGAATTCTAAGAACATATTAGAACGCACAGAAGCAACTTAGAACGCATAGAAGAAACTCAAAATGCTCACGATGGCTTTAGCAGACAGAGAAAGGGAAAAAATTCAAAGTTCCCAAAACTTGGTGAAAATGGCATGATCTCTAAGAGCACGTCGCAAGATTTCGAACTACGCAAACGGCTCGTCAAATGGAGTTACGGATTAAAAGCTATAAGTAGTCAAAGATTTAGTCAAACTTGGTCAAAAGTCAAAAAGTCAAGGTGACTCGTGGAACCACTACAAGGGTGACATGTGGCACATATGTACAACTGATTTGGCATGGGATGATGTGGAAAGGTAGATACGTGGACGAATTGAGCGATGAAAAGTGTCAGTTTCGTGGACAAATTATATGGTGCCATGTGGCCCAGTCATGGGCTGCCTCATGGCACCCTCCAATGGTTGGCAGGTGTAATTTTTTTATGAATCCATAGGAGTCTAACCCTTGACCTCCTCCTAGCCCAAATTCCTCACATTGCATGCTAACCAACACAACATGCTATAGTCCTTTTTCATCATACGATGTGGATATTATTTAAATTTAGAGTTTTATGTGGGAACCAAAAGGGAGGGGCTAGGGCTTCGACCCAGCCCCTGGTTCTATTTTTAAAACCATGTGACCACCCTCCATTCAGTGTATCCTCCATTTAATAACTGCCCACCAAATATAGCATATTCCTCCAAACTATACGCCAGAAATAACATAGCCAGTCCACCATATCTGTTATATCCACCGTTCTGGTGGAAGCTCTGCCTCTCTGTCGATTAAATGACAATCCGCCAAATGTATGGGTTCCAAATATTTATTTTCTATAACTTATAGCCAAAAAAAGGAGGCCTATGGGATTCGACCCCGGGACCTCCACTAACCAATGACTTAGAATAGCCACTGCCAACCAACGTGCCAACAAACTCAGTTATGACATAACCACCTGCGAAATAGTATATAAGGAGGCCCTCGTTCAATGTTTCAGAATAGAGCACGAGAAAGGAGTCTAAGTGCACATGTACAGGATGTGTACGGACTAGGGCATGCTTTTCAATATTTCTCAGTCATTAATTACAGGAGTAGTGGCACAAAAACCGAGGCAGGGTTGCCTCTTGGGCCAAAAAGTGTCTAACACAGATCGAGGCATGGAGACATTCATTTTTAGGTAAAACGACGCCACGAACATAGTGGTGGTGTTAGTTGTCTGATCCGAGGGAAGATTTTGTAGCTTAACTCCATAATGAGGTATACTTATGTATTTTTCCGAATTCTTTTAAGGAGTTAATAAAAAGACCTACCCATTTGAGAGTAGGACCCGAAGACGTAGTCCACCAAGGACGAACTCCATTATCAAGTTTTTGTTTTCATATTTCATGCTTATGTCTCTTTCCTTTTGAGATTTTCCTTCTTTATGGTGTACTTTTGTTAATGCTCATTTTATACAATTCTTTAATAAGTCACTTGACGAAAAGATCCTAGATCAGCTTCAGGAGACAATGAATTGCAAACCCGAAATCAAATTTCAGTATGGTGGTGATTGTTGGAAAGCTCGTGGCAAGCAGAAGCCGATGGAAATCCAGGAATTAGGTTTCGAGATAGTTAGGAAAAAATAATTTATGATGCCCCACCCCTTAAAAGAGTATTTAGGGGTTGGGTGTGTTACATTATGGAACTAACCAAAATCCTCAATTCTTGTGGACATGAGACTTCAAAGTGGCCCCACCTATATGACAAAAATATTGATTGTGTTGCAGCACACCAGATACTAGTTCCAAGTAAACAAGTTTTATCCTTTCACCTCTAGGATGGATTTATATGCCATCAAAGCCATCTTTCTTCCTTCAAACAAGTTTGAGAAGATTATTTGGGAGACACATTATAGTCAATTGGAATAGAGTTTTAATTTGAAGAAGATAGTGGCAATGCTACATAATTACTTCTACTAGCCAAGAATATGACCTGGCATTAATAGTATATGAGATTGTGCTCTTTTTGTGCCATTGCTAAGCCTATAATCAATAAGAAAGGATTTTACACTCCTAATCCCATTCTAGATAAGCATTGAGATTCAATCTCCATGGATTTTATGTCAAGTCTTCCTCGACCAAGCATGGTAACGATTTTGTCTTTGTGGTTATTGATTGGTTCATTCAAATGACAATTTTATCACCCTACAAGAAGAGTGTCACAACAACAATCATTGTTAATATCTTCTTTGAGCATGTTTTGATTTATTTTGAGTTGTCAAAAATCATTATTCTTAATATCATTGTTCTTAATACGGAAACAAGCTTTTAAATCTCTTAAGTATCTTTTGGTATAACCTTTGGTCTATGATAGACAATAAACTAATCAAATAAACTTTCTTCCATCCCCAAATGAGAATGAACAAAAATATCAAGATGTAAGAATACTTGTAAATCTTATCCTTTCTAATATATTGTATATATAACTTTTAAACTAACAGAAACATTGAAATATTTCTAGCATTTTGAATATATCTAGAGTTCAAAAGGTACACATACAATACATAAAGTGCAAAAATTCACATGATTAAATACACAAGTAATTCACTAAAAAAGAAACAAAAATACACAATCATTTTCATATATAATTATTGAACAACAAAGTTTTATATTTGGTTATCCTCTCCACCTACATTCAATTTCGACAAGTGACATGTTGAGCTCTTAACTAGTATATTGTTGTAATGACCTTGAGCCCTATATTGTGAAGCCTTGAGCTTTTGACAACTCTGTTTTACCCTAGGTGTCATCCTCCAAATGAAGGAAAGTACCTTATAGGTTTATATATATATATATATATAATCAAGAGATCAAAATAAATTATAAATATAAATTTATTGATATTTAAATGATCAAAGTTAAAATGGATTTACTTTGGTTTATTTCATT
Organism: Picea sitchensis; assembly: GCA_010110895.2. Lineage (NCBI taxonomy): Eukaryota > Viridiplantae > Streptophyta > Pinopsida > Pinales > Pinaceae > Picea > Picea sitchensis. Next base: position 38,343 of record SNQJ01S0043007.1, on the reverse strand, counting down.
ATTATATTCATTTTTTTCGAGGAAAAAAAATTATATTTTTATTAGTATAACAAAAATACATTGTGAGATGTTCATGGCATTCAAAAATGTTTTTAATTCTTTTACATGATATTTGTATGATCCATCATCACCAAACAAATTGTAAGGTATTCCTATTTAGTTATATCAATAGCCTATTCAAAGAGAAACAAAATGACATTAAAAAAACACATTAATCTTCATTAGAGGAAATTTTGGTTTAAAATGGGTAAAATAATAAAACCTTGTGCCACATCACACTAAGTTAGAGGTGTATCTATATTTTTCTATTAATGATGTTTTCCATGTAAGTTAGTTTAATATAGAATTAAGAGATGAGAATTAAAAATAATAATGAGAATTTTTTTAATTCTCATGTAAATATAATAAATTATAATTATCATTTATTCCACACATATAACAAATAATAATTGATAGTGGATAAAATATAACTTACATACAATAAATATAGTATTTTTATTTTTGAAATTTATATCATCTTAAATTTATTGGGTTGCACAACTATTTTTTTTATATCTAATAATAAATTTTAATTTAAATAATATATTAAAATTTATTCAAAAATAATTTAAAAATCTAATTTAGACACTGATGTAAATAAAATAATACTTCTTTATTATTGGTATCACTTTTGTTATTATAATAACAAAAGTGATAATATCTTACTATATAAACATATCGTTATAATGAAACATTTTTTATAATCATAAGAAAAGTTTATCTTATTAAAATGTTTTTTTAACTATAATCAAATTTTAGTTATTCTAAAATGATTATAATGAAACATGTCATAATATCTTACTATATAAACATATCGTTATAATGAAACATTTTTTATAATTATAAGAAAAACTTATCTTATTAAAATATTTTTTTAACCATAATCAAATTTTAGTTATTCTAAAATGATTATAATGAAACATGTCACTATAATGAAACATTTTTTATAATCATAATAAAAACTTGTCTTATTAAAATATTTTTAACTATAACCAAATTTTATCTATTCTATAATTCACAATAACTAAATTTATTCTAATTTTTTTAATTTGTTTGTAATAACCATATAAACCTATCAAACTTAACTTATTTTGACCATTCTTCTTTTTTATTATATTTAATTTGAATCGTTTTATCATTTTCGAACAAAATTGACGAAAATTGTTTCTTTTCGACGTAGTCTATTTTGTCCATTTTCTGGGGATATTTTCTGTTTAATTTTGGTCAGAATTTGGCGAGAAATTGTTGGATCTGCATATTTAAGTGGTTAATTTTGTATACTCCAAGTCCCCCGGGGGTTTTTCAGCGCACTAAATCCATTTCTGCATTCAAAAATGTAATTTAAACAATAGAAAATTATGATTTCGTGCAGATTTATGTCACTGGATTCTAACGAAAAGGGACAAAGCATAGAATGGTTAGACACTGTATTTTCTTTTCATATGTTTATTTAAATTAAATTAAGTACTAATAATGTAATTTAAACTTTAGTAACCAATTGTTTTACAGGGAGAAAGATGATTCAGAACATGGGTTGTTGTCACTATGACTAGGGATTTCCCTAGTCATCGTCCCTGGTTCGTTATTACTACACCTGCCTCTAGAATCCATCGTCATTGTTCTGGTTGTATGTTTGCTAGACTCTGGAACCTGCACCTCATTTCGTTGTCTTGGATTGATAACTGCCACCACACCTGCTTCTGGAAACCCTCGTCGTCATTCCGGGTTGACTGCTCGTTGGTCTCTGGAACCCTGGATCTCAGTTTGTCGCCTTTGTTGACCTTTGTGCACCGTTGGATTTTGGTGATGTGCAAGTAGCGGCCTTTGATGGTAACAACCAGCCTCTTCGTTGTCCGAAGCATCGTGGACGAGCCCTCCATCGAAGCGGGTAGGTGTTCCAAACGAGCATATTCCATTCCCAATTTGGACTTATTGGGAAACTTTGTAGAAAAACATAATTTTATCATTTTATCAGAGTGTGGTTTAATTGGTAAATTATTAGACCTCTGGCCTAGTCCTAGGGTCATTCTTGAATGGATTTCTAAGAATTGTCCTGAGCAAGACCCTCTAGATTTTTATTGGGGAAAGGGATTTTATGTATTTGTTTTTAAAACCATTGAAGATCAGGACCAGATCTTCAGATCTGGCCCATATTTCTTAGGTTCTAGGGGAATGTCTCGTGTGCACTGGACCCTCGACTTCAATCTAGATATGGAGATCTCTTTTGCTCCTTTTTGGATCGGAATTTTGCGCATCCCCTTTATTTTTTTGGGTGAAGCCTCCTTCGAAGCCATAGGAAATAAGTTGGGTTAATTTATAACCCATTCTGAACCAAAGGATAATACCTACACATGCACCAGAATATTTGTAGACATGGACTTTTCAAAAGGATTTCCAAAGGTGATTCAACTCAATATAGGTGGCTGGAGTTATCTTTAGGCCCTAGACTACGAGCAGGTTCCCTTAAAATGTAACAATTTTCATGAATATGGGCACTTTTCCAAAAGTTACCCCAAAGCTAAAGAATCTCAGCCATTGTAGAATAATGTGGATCAAGTATTCAAGCATGTTTCAAAAAAGAATAAGAAAAAGCATCCCAAGGGGGGCTCAACCTAACCACAGATCTCAAGCTTGAGCATTTATTCCCTCTAGTAATAGTTATGAATCTTTAGAACAAGATGAAGAATCAAAGCCAACCTGATAATTTTGGTTTCTTTCTTCCATAGTATAGCTAACAAGATGAATATTTTAATGTACTATATCGTTAGCTTCGGCTCGACCTTTTTAATATATATATATATATATATTTACATTTTTTTAAATAATAATAATAATAATTAAACTTTAGTAAAATTTAATTTAATATTTCAGTTTTTTATTTATTTATGTTTTATTAAAATTCAATTTATAATGTATGTTTTTCCTGATAATATATTATTAAATTGTAATGATGTTATATTTAGTGCAATCAATTTTATTGGATTTTTTTTGTTATTAAAAATTAAAAAAAAAAAAAAAAATAGAATTTAAAAAAAAAAATTTATTTTATATTATTTATTTTAACTATTAATTAGTAATTATAGGATAAAATTAATAAGTGAACAAAAATTTTGTTGAAAGTTATAGTATTTTTTCCCAATGATTTTGGCACAGATGATTAAGATGACTATGATTGAAAAAATATTAGACAAAATGAATTATATGAAGTGTGTTTACTTTTAGGATCACAATCAATGAACCTTTCCCTCCATGCGTCACATTATCGTTGGCCAGCTAGTTTACATAACGTGGTCGATGTGGCAAGCAAAAACTACCAAGTCTGCATACCACTACTCACTGGTCGGTGGGGGTAGGACGGGTCTCGGAATTCTTTAAACAACCCTACTATGAGTAGGGAAAAACATGGCATAAAATTCTTTTAGTTTGATTAATGATAACAATATTATTTTCAGTGTGATTTTCTCTCTTTACTTATGTGTTTTACGGGCAATCACGCAAATTTGAAGGAGCATTTAAGGTTTATATATTATCATGTCTTCTTAACCAAGATGAATAATAAAAAACAATGAGCAAAATCGTTGGTATTGTTGTTATTAATGTGTTAATTAAAATTTAACTAAAAATTAATAAAAAATTATAAAAGTTTATTTTAAATATTAAAAATAATAAAAGCATAAATAAATATATGGTTTTATCAAAAAGCCAAATTAAATAATAACTTATTTAGTTTTATAATCATTACTTTATTATTTTATTGATAATCATTTACGATTTTCATTAAATCATATACGTTTTAGATATTAAGAATATAATTTTATAAAATTTAACACTAAAGTTATCATATCAAATTATTAGGTCGAGGGGATTTTTTTTAAGGAAATGGTAACGTATCAACATGTGCTTTGTATTCTAGACGGCAACATCATTTCCATTCAACTCTAACGCCTGACTCTTCATCAAATAATGATGCAAGTGCAAACACAATGTCCCTTTCCTCCATCAAATCCGAGGTAAGACTAGAAATATGGAATATAACATTTGAAACCTTCGTAGAGGCACCCTTGCACCCAACCTACGCCTCTTTCCTCAATAATATAAAACATTTCGCGAGCTTTTGGTTCATCGTGTAGGATAATTAACACCATTAACACTATGCGTGTTGGTAAATCGATGTTTGCATAAATAGTGGTTTGGAGAGAAACATGCCTACGAGAACCGAAATGGTTTGAAATAGTCTTCCACTCTACTGAGAAAGTTGACATAATGAAAAAATTAGAAAACGACTATCAAGGAAAGAATTTCCCTACATTGTCCACTATGTTGATGTTAGCAACCTAACCCTTCACATAGGTAGAATAATATATTATGATGTAATAAAGGTCAATATTAATAAGGACTAGCAATATGGAAGAATAAGTTCAATGTAAGAAGACCTAATAGAAGCTTTCGCTTCTAGAAGGATCTTCCTCTAGATGGTTTTTTTGATAGACATATTTAGTATAAATAGGAGTCGAGGGTATGTGAACTTTTGTCTTGGATATTATTGTAATAGAGCTCTGCTCTGCTGAAGATTGCCCCCTCGAAGAGGCAAGTGAACATTGTTCTCAGTAATCAAAGTGCTCTTTTTGGTGTTATTCTGGTATCATTTTGGTATTATTGTGGTGTTGTTCTGGTTATATTGTTGTTCATCTGCCATTTCTAGCTATTTATTTATGTTTTGCATACTTTTTTATATCTGGAATATTACAAGTGGTATCAGAGCACCTTCCTCGATAGAAAATTGTGGGTTAAATGTTTTTAGGGTAGAGACGTATTCCAACATCTTTAATCTACAGAGATCTGTCATTACGCGCATAAACCCGTGGTCGAGGATTCATACACACAGGAAATACAAGTGGTACTTAAAGTGCACATATGTTGGCCACCCTTGTAACCCTTGTTGGTACCCCTTCGTGTGGTAGCGCATCAGACATCACTTGTATACGGATCGGCCTAGATTTCCAGAATCCCTCCATAGATAAATCGATCGATCACATCACTGTTATAGTGCCACCGAGAACAACACTCGGGAAGATACTCTCTAGTACCTGGGTAGTTGGGTAGTACGGATCCTATTGGCACCTTTATTTGAGACCTATTCCATTGGATTTCTCTCTACTCCCTTATCACATTCATACCTATCATTTCTCAGCAAAAATGTTGACCCCACCCACCCCTTTTCGGTTCCCTCGTCATCATGGCCCATACCCGTAGCCAAGACTTGGAAGCTCGCTTCAATAACTTGCACTCTAATTTCACAGAGACCCAACAAGAAGTGAGACGGCTCAGTGCCAATATTTCCACCATCAATAAAAACATGCATTCCTCCATCATCGCCTCAATCGAGGAACTCAAACAAGACATTACTACCCAACTTGAATCTGTCACTACGATGATCTGCACCAAGATGCATATCCCTACAGATCCTCCCTTATCTGAACCACCTTTGCATACCAAAGGTGAAACTTCCTCTCATTCCCATAATTTTCAGCCCCATCACTTTCAGCATGACCTACGCCTTCACATGTGGATGTGACCAACTTTGATGGCTCGGATCCCACTGGCTAGGTAACTCAAATGGAACATTTTTTCTCTTTGTATGGCATTACGTATGAGTTTGCCAAACTCCGGTATGGTGTTCTCCATCTAGATCAAGAATGTTGGCAATGGTGGCAATGGAGAAAAACTGTCCGCCAAGGGTATGTTTCTTGGACACACTTTGTGGCAGAGATTTATGAATTCTTTGACACTGACACCAACCATTTTGGTCGTTTGACAAAGTTGAAACAATCTGGCACAGTGGAAGACTTTATAGTTTCTTTTGAGCGACTGGATTTTCGTATAGGGGGCATGTCTAACGTTTTTTTTCCGAGAATGTTTTGTCAGTGGCCTCAAGGATGAGATTCGTGCCCATGTCCTCATGGATCAGCCTCAGAGTTGGGTGGAGGCTACTAAAAGAGCTAAGGAAGAACAACAGGTTGTCTCTTCTCAAAACTGGAAACCCTCCTTTATTCCTTGCACTAAACTAGTAAACCCCACTCCTCCTTCTACTCCACTAAAGATCCAAAAATTGACGAGGGCCAAAATGGTCAAACACCAACTCAAAGGCCTTTGTTATAATTGTGATGACAAATATTTTCTGGGACACAAGTGAAAGGAACAAAATATTTTTATGGCCATCTCGGAGGATTTTTTGGAAGAGGATGTCGAGGCTCCCCTTGTGTCTGTGTCACCTAAACCCATTGATATAACCCCTCCCTCAGACCCTCCCAAAGTAGAACTCGTCATTTCCCTAAATGCTCTCACTGGCTTCTCTGCTCCCCAAACCCTCAAGCTAATTGGTTACATCAATCATAGGAAGGTCATCATTCTTGTTGATAGTGGAAGCACCCATAATTTTATTCATCGTTGCATTTCCCAAGAAACTAATTGTTATATCCGTGCAGTCAATAATTTCCAAATCATGATTACCAATGGTGGGTCCATGAAATGTGGAGGGCATTGTGAAAATGTGTGTCTCCAAATTGGTGACTACCACCTGAAATCTCATATGTTTTCTATCGACATGGGTGGTTGTGACATTGTGTTGGATCTAGAATGGCTAAGGACTTTGGATCCCATTCTCATGGATTTTAAGGAATTAACCATGCAATTCAACCAGGAGGGCCAACAATATAAGTTCTAATGAATCATCGTTGATTCCCTAGATATCATTAGTTCCCATCTCATGGAAAAGATTCTCAAAAAAGGTCATTCTGGCATTATTTCCCAACTCCATGCCATACAAGAAAATGAGACACCCTCTGTGTCGCAGGACCTCCAATCCATCCTCTCTAAACATCAAGTGGTTTTTTCCACTCCCCAGGGACTCCCTCCTTCCCGTGGTGTTCATGATCATTCCATTCTCCTTGTCCCAGGAAGCCTTCCTCCCAATATCCATCCCTATCGTCACCCCTTTTCCCAAAAAAATGAAATTGAGAAAATGGTTT
>SNQJ01S0043007.1:5505-16085 GCA_010110895.2 Picea sitchensis | reverse complement strand
ATATTTAAAATACACGTTCCCCGTAGAGATAAGCATAGCTAGATCGGTATTTGACCGACTTACTTTCCCTAATATCTCCATGAGGAGGTAGGTAATTGACCGACTTACATTCCCTCTCATGAAAAAGGACTTGCAACCAAATTTGACTTTTGGAACTATTATTTTACCTATATAAAGGGAAGAAGATATGTTCATGAAAAAGTACGTGTAACCAAATTTGACTTTTTTTAGGCTTTTTGAATTTTTTATTTGGATTTCAGAGCTTAGAGACCAATGGTGAAAGCTACCTTGCATTAAGTTCAGGGGTTCATGCTCCACGCTAGGAGGGTTAGTTAATTAGAATGGATTTTTGAATGATGGAAGACTTTTGTTTTGTTGGTGGGACAAAAACTGTAATGATGTATCAACAAAAATCAATATTTTTATATAAAATTGTAGATAAATAAATTTAATAAATATTTATTTTTATTTTAGCTTTTTATTAAATTTAATAGTAATTAGATTTTACACTTGACTTAGTGAATCGAACATGAATTAAATTTTAATGATTTAAATTGTATTTGTAAATTAATATGAATTAAATTTTAATGATTTAATTGTATTGATAAATTTCATATTTTAAGTATGAATTATGAATTAAATTTTAATCATTTAAATTGTATTTGTAAATTTCATGTTTCAAGTATGAATTAGATTTATAATTAATTATTTAAATTGTACTCTAAATTAGAGTATGGTTATGAAATTTATTTTACTTCATGGTTCTACTACAAAGAAAAATGGTTGAAAATGTTTATCAAAATTGTAGAATTATTGTATATAACAATATTGCATAGAAATAAAACTTCACTACAAATACCTAAGTGTAGAAAAGACACTTCCAACTATGATATTTGACTTGTCAAAATCCATGAAATAATCGAGGGAGCGATGTAAATCCTTGAAGATTAACAAGAACCTTTATTTGATATTATAATATAGAGCACACATGAATACAAAATTATCTTTGGCTTTAAGCTTTAAAGAAGAAAAAGAATTAATAGTTATTTTGCTTTCAAGTAATATGGTGGTTTATTTCCATGTATAGAGCACAAATGAATACAAAATTATCTTTGGCTTTAAGCTTTAAAGAAGAAAAAGAATTAATAGTTATTTTGCTTTCAAGTAATATGGTGATTTATTTCAATGAAAGGTTGATGGAATAAACTTTTAGTTGTGTTAGAGTGACTCTATACATATTTTTATTTTGTGATCTATTTAAATTTTATTTATTATTTATAATTTATAATTTAGTGATTTGAAAACTAGTGAGTACTTTATTCTATGTAAGTTTTTAATCGAGAATCGTTTTCTAACGAATTAGTTGCATGAGAATTAAAAGGCATATGAATCCATGAATAACCATGCTTTTAAAAAATAATACATAACATGTATGAACTAAAATGGAATAAAGCACGTGAAAAGACAAGAGAGAGACAACCAATGCTTGTAACGGAGTTCACCCCTCCTGAGCTACATCTCTGGACCCACTTCAATTGGAATACGGATCGCTTTCATTCATTCTTCAAAAGATGTTGGGACCTTCTCATAAGTGATTACATAAGAGACGCCTTCTCCTTCAATGAGGATTCAAGAAAACTACTCGCACTCATATCTCTTCATACATCAAGAAGGATAATTCCTTACATGAATAAGTCTCTCAATGCTTAGGAGTAGTAGCTCTATGGCTTTCTAACTCTACTCATTAACTCTCCATTACTCTCCCCCCTTACATAGGGCTCACATAACGTCTTATATAGTTTTCCTCACTCACTCTTAAAAAAGAGCATTAATTCCTAGATCCATAATAATAGGATCTAATTACAAAAGAGGAAAAACAAGATCCATAAATGTAGGATCTCAAACTATCTTCAAGTACATAATGGGAAAAGTCTCAAAACCACCCAAAGACTCTTCATCCATTTCCTTGATTCTCTCAACCTATAATTGAGAATAATGGCAAATTGGTGTGAGGTGGTTTCTCACATAAAAACCAATTTCCAAAATTATAATTTAATGATAAATACATGAGTCCAATTTTCCTCACAAGTATTAATCACTTTACATAAATAATGTATGAGTTTTTCCAAAAGCTCATAAAGCATAATTAAATGCACGAGCATCTCATAAAATCATAAAAGAATGTATGAGACCCTTTTCTCACAAAGCATTAATAAAATGCATGAGAAAATAAAACCCAAAACATATAAGTTCACCACCTTCACCACTCTACAAATCAACTTGGTGAACACAGTAAAGTCCTTCCATGTGTGGAAATCCGTCTGGATCACGCCTCCCCAAAAAGAACCTTTGGTCTCCAAAAGTATCAACTGTATTTGTATGCAAATGTCTTCAAAAGGCACATTTCTTAAGACTCATTATCCTACGTACTTCGGAATCAAAATGTAAAGCCAACACCTGCAACTGTTGCAAAGAAAATGTCTGGAAAAAGGCACACCCCTGTCCCCTTCACCTTTGTTCTTCGGAGCTGAAATGTTGAAGCCCACATCTGCATAAATTTGGAACCTGTAGTTGATGACCTGTACTTCAATCTTTGGAGTACCTTACTTGCCAAGAGTTTATAACTACACTCTTTGGTCAAGTTTACAATGAGTCACCAAAATGGCCTAGGAAAATTGCCTCAATCAAATATTTTTATCATGATTACAAAATGAATCCACTTAAGGCTTAAGGTGCAAAATAATGCCTCTCACTCTCCTCACTCAAGAGTGGCTAACCAACCATTATAATGCTTCATAATATTTTTACATTTTACATGACGATTTCAAGCCAATTTCATAGATTTTATAGGAAAATTACATCAATTTTAATGTGCCAACATGTGCACAAAGAAAAAATATATGGTTTTCAAACCCCCTTTTACATAATGTGTGCATCATAGCCAAAAATAAGTACCAATGGTGAGAAACCACTATTACATGATGATATGTGCAAGCTCAATTCAATGTGCACTAGTGGTGATAATTCTCAAATCCCACTACAATCAAACATGCATGTGGCAATCTTATAAAAATAGCTTTCAAATTAGATCATACCTCATCGCACAAAAATTCATTGACGATGAGGTCGATGTCAAGGATGTGCGCGTGGAGCCCAGTGAGAAAATCTTGGCCTTGGTGGTCTAGGGCGTAAACGCAGAAGAGTCGTGGTAGCTCTGGAGGAGGTGGGTGGTGGGTCTACGCAGTTCCTCTCTTCACAAAAGATGGTCGTGGCTACTTCTTGCAGTCGTATGACGATGTTTATGCTTGGCGTTAGTGGCCCGTGTATATTTCACTACTTATTGTCGTTGTTTGTGTTGTTGTGGTCTCTTGGTTGAGCCCCGAAGGCTGTGCATGGGCCGACAGACAAAAGAGACATGAGAAAGGCATAGTCATTCCTGGGACCAAAGGATGGTCGATAATTGGAATTCTAATGGACATGAACGTGGGTCTTACCCATCGCAAGCGTTGGACAAAGGAATACTAGTGAGATATGTAATCATGTTATGAGGCAGAGGATATTTGGTCTAGAGGAGGGCAGTGTCGCTCCCTGTACACATTTTTTTCTCTGCTAAAATGGCTACTCCGTCATGGATCTTTGCAAGGACTGTAATCGACGGATTTCCAAAGGGCAGGCCTCCACTGCTGCCTCTCCCGACTCAACCACTCTAAGAAAATTCTCTTTGTGGTGGGGTTTTTCATTTCTGTCCCTTCCCCCACTGAGCACCAATGATTTTCTCCCCCATGCAGCTAAGGAATCTCCCAGTGGAGTAGATACGCAGAGGTAAAATATCAAGACTACCAAGAACAAAAAGCCTAACACAAAATCCAATAGATTCCATTGCATTGGATCAAGCTCCATATATTGATGAGAAACATAACCCACTCCTTTAGATTTCCCCACGAGTTCAACCAACGTATAATCATATCCTCCTTCGAATATGGGAAAGTTGTCGATAACTTTGACCTTTCCATAGGAAATACCATGATTGCAATTATCTCGGTCTTTGAGTGGTCAATTCCTCTCAAGAAACTTTAAAGGAAACGTTCTATTTTCAATACCATTGGAATTTTTTGGCCAACAATTTTGTTGGTATATTGAAGAAGTCTGCAAATTCACAAGAGAGACATACATAGGCTCTTCTTTGCATCTTTGTTTGTCACGGAACTGAATGTGAGGGTATAAGGGACCCCCAAAAAAACATGGAGACTTAAAATATGGTGCAACGATATATAAAATCGTTGAGTTCCATGCATAGAGACTGATTGAGAAGAGCCATGGCAACATCCGAGTTGTATGTTAAATAAAAAAATATTTCAATTTTTTAGAAATAATAACCATTGCTTACTAAGCCATTCAAACGGATGCTCTTTGGATAGTTGATATTTTTGAAGAACTGCCTCTAGGATTATTGTCGTTGGACTAACTCCTTCATCTACTTATTCCTTCTTTGCAAGAGCTTATATGACTCTCTTGCCACATTTTGGACGAAGCTGAGGATGAACTTTCCAGCATTTCCCAATCCAATGGCCACTCATCTTGCAATGATTGCAATATTTCCTTTGCTTTTCCTTTAACAAAATCTCCTTGTCACGAGGACGTGAAATGGGTTATTTTTGTCTTATCTCACTTCCAGTGGACGTTCTCATCTTCTTTATCCAAACTTTCTTTGTTTGATGCTTGGCTACATTATGGTTAGGAGATATAATGCAGAAACCATTTTTCTTACATTCAAGAAAAGGATTTGAATGACTTTCATACCTTTCTAAATTGTCCTTGATGTAGATCTGACGAGGACTAGGACTAGATGATTTGTCTCCTCTCTTGGAACCTGATGATGTAAAAATGGTTTTTGAAGTGGCTCTTGCTTCAAAACAATTTGAGCACTCTCCAATATCCTCTTCACTGTATCCTAAACATGCAAATTGTGGTCTTTGTACCACCTCTAATGGTTGAGTGATTCCTCGTCCATGAATGCCAAGTCCACCTCCTATGTATGTCATCTTTGTGAGGAGCTTCATGACCACGTTAGTTTCATAATGAGACAAAAATTGAACATGAAGAAACATCATACACCTCGGTTTGAGTTTGCGCATCCATGATAGAAGGCTCTTTGTCTTCCATTCATTCACCATCTTGCAACTTAGCCAAGAGATCATCCTGGGTTTGCAATTCGAGTTGCAATTCTTCAAAAATTTCTTGAGTACTTCTCCATGAAGATGAGATCTCTCTTGAAGCTCTTGCTTCTCTTCTTCTGCAACCTGCAAAATTCTCCTCAACTCTGCATTTTCATCTTGAATGTTGTGATTTATCTCCTCTAATTCTTGAATTCTTTCTACTCGGTTTTCTCCTTTTCCCATCCTGCAAAGAAGTCATCCTAGCTCTGATACCACATGATCTGAAAACAAGTGAGTACTTTACTCTACGCAATTTTTCAGTCAAGAATCGTTTTCTGACGAATTAGTTGCATAAGGATTAAAATGCATATGAATACATGATTAACGATGATTTTAAACAATAATACTTAACATACATGAACTCAAATGGAGTAAAGCACATGAAAATACAAGAGACAGATAACCAATGTTGGTAACAGAGTTCACCTCTCATGGGATACGTCTCTGGACCCGCTTCAATTGGAATACGGATCACTTTCATTCCTTCTTCAAAATATGTTGGGACCTTCTCATAAGTGATTACATAAGAGACGCCTTCTCCTTCAATCAGGATTCAAGAAGACTACTCACACTCGTATATCTCCATACATCAAGAAGGATAATTCCTTACATGAATAAGTCTCTCAATGCTTAGGAGTAGTATCTCTATGGATTTCTAACTCCACTCATTAAATCTACATTACTCTCCCCCCTTACATAGGGCTCACATAAGGTCTTATATAGTTTTCCTCACTCACTCTTAAAAAACAGCATTAATTCCTAGATCCACAATAATAGGATCTAATTACAAAAGAGGAAAAACAAGATCCATAAATGTAGGATCTCAAACTATATTCAAGTACATAATGGGAAAAGTATCAAAACCACCCAAAGACTCTTCATCCATGTCCTTGATTCTCTCAACATATAATTGAGAATAATGGCAAATTGGTGTGAGGTGGTTTCTCACATAAAAATCAATTTCCAAAATTATAATTTAATGATAAATACGTTAGTCTAATTTCCCTCACAAGTATTAATCACTTTACATCAATAATGTATGAGTTTTTCCAAAATCTCATAAAGCATAATTAAATGCATGAGCATCTCATAAAATCATAAAAGAATGTATGAGACCCTTTTCTCACAAAGCATTAATAAAATGCACAAGAAAATAAAACTCAAAACATATAAGTTCACCACCTTCAGCACTCTACAAATCAACTTGGTGAACATAGTAAAGTTCTTCCATGTGTGGAAATTCGTCCTGATCATCTAGTCACTTAATGTATGTGATGATTAGTGAGGAAATCTACTTCACATAGTTATGAAGTCATGGGATAGATAAAACCATCATGAGGAAGTTTAAGAGTTTCCATCCTATTGGAAATTCATTCCTCCTCCATTTTCATACACGTTCTTGGAATTTGAATTCTTCTTTACCTATTAAACAAAAAAAAATTGACGTTTTGGTTTCTATATTTCTCATCAAAAAATGTTGTATCTAAAATTGTGTTCTTCAACAATGAAGTTTTGATAAGAAATTAACCCTTCAATCATAATTTTTTTGTATATTTTAACCTTGTACAATATTTTACTGCAAATAGATTTTCAATAAAAGAATAGAAAAGATACAATGGAAAATACACACATTACACAGAGATTTTTCCCATGGAAACACAAACCAGGAAAACCAACATATTCTATATTCATTCATAGTGATACATTGTTTACAATACAATATACATATAGGACGACATCAACAACTGTAACCCAATGACCTGGATTAGTCAACAACCCTAATTCCTTAATCGAAAATAGAAAAGCATCGGCAAAAACTATGTGCCGAAAAACTGCCCAACAATGGACATGAAAAACGAGTCAAAATGTGACATGTTTCCCGAGGAAAAAAAAATCTTGGGGGCATTTCCCTTGACCCCCCTGCGTTCCCGACGCAATGTAGCAAACACTAGAACTAGTCATGCAAAGAATATAACGCATACCCAACATTTTTTATTAAAAAATTATCCTTCAATAATAAAGTCCACATACGCTTCAAAAGAGGAAAATCAAAATGGTGTGTTAAGAATAAAGTTCACACACACACACACACACATAACCTAAATCCATTTTAATTCAACAAAATAGAAAAATAAATATTACTACTCTAAAATCTAAATGAATAAATATTACTACTCTGAAATTACTCATTGTATATAAATATTGGTAAGCTATTATAGAGAAAAACTGATACCCATCCAATTAACTCCTTCGGAAAAAATAAAACCCATTTTGTAACAATACATTAAGCCTAATTACTCCAAACCTAAATGATTTTCCTAAGGGCACATCTATTGCATCAACAAATCTGACAGAAACTCGTCCTTTTAATGGATTGACCCCTAGGCTCCTAGAGGATAACTATGACCTTAATTTGAACAATACACAATTTGGGGGGAAGGTAACCCAAGTTGGATAGATATACATAGGATAAAATGTGGGAGTTCGCTAATGCGAGGGCTTTCCAAGCTCTTACCTTACATCAATCTCAAGGAAAATCATTGTGGATTTATACTAAGGGTACATGAACGTCACTGCTCAGTTTCATCGTATTTTTTAAGATTTAAATTTTACTTTGGAATAATTAATGACGATGATAGAGTGTATTGGTTGGACAGGGTTCCATTACAATGCTTATCAAATCTCGGGTCCTCCATTTGGTTTTATACTTTTGTATTCAATTTCAATATGAATGAGAACTCGAAAAACCGAGAACTAAGGACCTCTCTATGTAAAATATGATAGAAAGTATGTAAAGATCCAGTGTGTCCCATCAAGAATAGGACTTTGTAGTGTTTCTATGTGCTTTATTGATTTTCAATTTCCATTTCGTGAAGAAAGAGCAATCCTCTATTTTCTTATATTTTGACATTGTAAAAAAAATATTCCCTTTATTTTAGATTTAGTGTTAATGTATACACTTATCCATCTACAATATATTTTTTTCTAGCATGTACATTCGATATATCTGGATAACTTAAATATTTAATAATTGGAGTGTTATGTTCAATGGAAAAATTGCAAACAAATAAAAAAAAATGGATGTAAACCAAAACTATATGGATTTTTTCTTTCATGAGAGGTTTGAACACAAGACTTCATAGACGCAAAGAAAAACTCATATCTAAACTTAGACATAATGTCATGTACATTCGATTTATCTGGATAACCCAAATCTTATAATTAATAATTGGAGTGTTTCATTTCATGGAAAATTTGCAACCAAATAAATAAAATGGATGCAAAGCAAAACTATATCGATTTTTTTTATTTCATGACATATTTGAACTCAAGACTCCATAGACAAAAGAAAAACTCGTAACAAATATTAGAAACAATGAGAAATCTACAAAATGCCTTGGCTCTTACCTGATTATTGGTTTCCAAACCCCATAGGAGCTTCATCACAAAACATCACTTGTAGCATTGTCATCACACGAGTGAAGGTTATCCATCCAATGCAGCCTATAAGGGAAGTGAAGCAATGCATCTTTTCAGGGAAGGGAAGGTCATCCCTATCACGAGTTATCCAAAGGCCAAGTCCAGACTCGTGGTAAATCCAAAACAACTTGCTTGCCTAGGTTTCATCCTTTGAAAATAGAAACTCCACATATTATGATTCAATGTCCATTGTTTGCTTGAGAGTAAATAGTGGTGGGTAGCTATTTGCAACTCATCAAGCACCACCAACTATTGAGAATAAAAAATGGATTTGGAAATCACATAAATGCATGCTCCAACCTCCAACACAATTGCACTTACCTCTTGTTATCGCACTGTTTGTAGTTGGAGTAAAATATGGATGGAAGATGGGCAAACTAGCGAAATTGAGACTATCCTACCACTGTCACCTCAATAGGATAGCTCTTTATGTTTAGGGTGTTAGGCCCAGGGGAGACATCCCTGGTGACTTGGGGTTCTGAGAAGGCAAAGGCTTAAAAGTCTAATTGATACTTTCCCCCTCACAAGTAACCACCGATCAGAAAGTCCTGGCTAATCAACGAATAAAGATAAATAATAACCAAAAAGTGTACATGCCCGAGACAAAGCAACAAGGAAACTATACATGCGCAAGATCACTTGTTGATTAGTACTTCATATAATCAAGGACTTGTGATATAAAAAAAAATAATAGACAATCTTGATGAAGAAAATCAATGATGTAAACTAGCAATGATTACAATGCAACACTTCACAATAAATTCTAAAGAAGAAACTTCACAATGTCCAATGGCAATTTATCATCAATGTAATAATACCAACATTAGAAGCAACGCTTCAGCCAATCACTCAATTGCTTTAAAGATAAATAAATGTTGCAAGGTATAAGTATAACACAAGTAGATAATGGCAGCAATAGGGTTAGTGAATGTTAGTCTAAGCTAGGTTTAGAAGTAGTTAATGATTGTTCAAGAATATTTAGAAGTTGTGTCTGATCAAGGTACTCAACACACGAAGTCTTAGATCAGTGTGTTATTAGGGAAAATGGTTTCAAAATCACTGCAAAAGTTGAAGGGTCATGATGATAGTGATAGGGCTAGAGACAAGAGGGTTTCATGTTGAAGTTTTTTTAAGGCAAGAGCCTCAACAATCAAACCCTAGGGGAGACGACTCACTGAGGTGTAGTAGACCTAGGCCTGAGTGAGTCTTCCTCCTTCTCTAGCTCAAAAGACAAAATTAAACGGATAGCTTGAGTAATAAATGATTGGGCTAAGGACAAGAGAGGTATATTATAAAGTGTTGTTAAGGCAAGGCTTCATCAATCAAACCCTAGGGGAAATGACTCACTAAGGTGTAGAAACCCTAGGCCTTAGTGTGTTTTCCTCCTTCCTTGGCTCAATGACAAGGCAAAAAATGGCTAGGATAGAAGAGTAGAGGTAGAGTGTTTCTATGGCAAGGCTCTATCTATCTTAAAAAAATCAAAATGGCTCTTAACTTGGTAGGGACACGAAACAAGGACACCAACATGTGCCCATTCCCTAGGGTTTGATTGAGCAAATTCCATTAAAATGCAAGAAAAAGATACCATAACCTTTCAAATAAAGAATAATTACATAAATTCACTTGCATTCATCAACCATTCATTAGGAAAAACTCTAGTTGTAAACCTTCCACCAAGAAAATGCAGAAAATAGCCAAGAAAGAGCCTCCTTCAACAAGTGCGCATCAATTTTATGCCAAAAACCCTAAAGGAGGGTGCAAATTTCATACCTCACTAAGTGTGAGTGAAGATGATGAAAATGAGAGTTTTATCTCTCAACTTATACAATACCAAGTGACCTTAATAAAATTTAGGTCACCAAAAGGCCGACAAGACCAAAATAC
>SNQJ01S0043006.1:99958-131539 GCA_010110895.2 Picea sitchensis | reverse complement strand
AAATGATATTCTAGAAAAAAAATAGAAATAGATAAGTAATATTAAATGATATTCTAGAAAACAAATAGGGAATGCAAATTTAATTTTCCTCTAATACATGTGGAGTCCTATCTTCCATTTATCTTCCATCACATTAATGCAAGCTGATATGGTACGATAAAATTGCTTTTGAGTAAACAAAGGCCCTCATGTAAAAACAAATTGTCGTAGAAGATTAAGTTCAACATATATTCATTTTTCATTTAAATCTAATATGAGATCTACATTTATGTGCTCTTTGTCCAAAAATTATAGAATCAATGTAGTGTGAAAGGGAGGATATTTGATTCTCGAGTCATTCCTTCTTTTCACCATTAGTATTAAAATTCTATGCAATATCATGCATTCACTATACATAGAGTTATGACACTGACTTCTAAGTCGCGTTACTTTGCCGACTACCAGAGTCCCATCTTCAAAACTTGAACACAAGTTGCAACATAAACAAAGTTATCCATAGATGTGTCACTCACCGAAAACATACATGATGGGTAGTTTGAAAAATAACCCTTTTTATAAAATTTTAATATACACTTTGCACTTCTTCAAAAATGAATAAAAATGAAAATCAACATTTTTTGAACGACATTTTTTTCAAGGCATTTCTGGGACTTGCTTGATGCTTAAACCCTTAACACGTGCTATGATGTGCTCAATTTTGATCCTTGCTTTCCTTGCATATAAGTGTCCATGCAGGACAGTGGATTGTAAAGTCTAATTTGCAAAAGAAACAGAGAAAGAAAATAAACGAAAGTCAGGGAACACTAGGAAATCCATATAACCAAGACTGTCGGAAATGGAACGGGTTATAAAAAATCTAATAGATAGACTACCCCTTTACAAGAGCACAACATGTGGCCTAAACGTTGTGATCATAAATCGCATTGCTTACCAGCATCACAAATAACAAAAGGTGAATGCTTTTCTTTGAAAGAGGACTATGTATTGATTCTTTTCATGAAGTGGATGTTTTCTTTTTGCCCTTTTGAATAGAATATATTATTTGTTTTCGAGAATAAGTTTAGAATTTTTTACATTTTGCCTTTTAAGCATTTGGGACGTTGTGGGCATCATTGCCCGCCAACATGATAGATGCCATGTGGTGGATGCTTTTTCGAAGAAAGAGGCGTACGCAATAGATTCATTTCTTGAAGTGCATCATTTTTTTCATTTATGCCATTTGACGTGTCATGGAATGTATTTTTGGGTTTTTAAATGTATTTGATTCGTAATAAAAAATTGAAAAGTTATGGATGAAAATAATTCCAATGTTTGACGTTTAAATATTAAGATCATTTGTCAAAATTAGTTGTATAAAACAAAATTTCACTTAATTTAATTTTTTTTCTTTTCTCATATTAACATATTAATGGAGTAGGATGGTGATGTATTATATAAAGTTTATATTTAACATATTTGGAAACGTTTGGTTTTTTAATTTTTTGTAACGTTTTCCAATTTCATCTATTAATAAATTAAGTCTTAAAAGTAAACTAAGGGAGTGGGAAATTCATCTCACACATTTATTTCTGTTTTTGTTTCTAATTCATTCATCTCACATATTTGTCTCTATTTATGTTTTTAATTTGGTATCAAAGTTGGTAGTTCTAGGTGTAACTCCCTCACTGGAGGGCCCATAATATTTGCTAGAAGAAACTTGCACATGAAGGAGCTTATAGCAAGAGCGGAGGAGTTTTGATCTGTGTGTGACAATCCCTGGAGGTCTATGCGTGAGTTCAAAAAGGACGTGGAACTAAAGGACCCGAGTGCAAGACTAGAAGTCACCATTGTAAGATCATATGCATGAGGGAGGTGAAAATTGTAAGAGGGCTTCTAGCACCTCAAGAGTAACACTAGTTTTTTATTCTTTGCATTTCCATAGCTGTAATGAAGAACCTCTCATTTTTTTAGAACATGGTAACATAACTTAAAATCTTGTGGGTGAATGCGGTGCCCCAAGAACATGGCCAATGGTTATGTCTACAGTCTTCTACAATGGGTTTTCTGGTATGAAGCAATCTTATCGTCAAGAGATCAAGAGATAGATCAGAACAAATGGTTGTGTGATGGAGCTCAGTCTACGAGATTTCAGAAGTGGATAAAGATGTGGATGAAGACTTTACTAGGTGGAGACTATAGGAAATTGACTTAATCTATTTAATAGTGATGATATGGTTGATGTTTTCACCAAGCCTCTTGGAAAGGAAAAATTTCAAATATGTAGAAATCGGTTAAGATAAATTCCAAAGCATTTATTCTTAAGAGGTCATATGTTCAAATTTAGAGGGGGGTAGGGTATGTATACCTTTGTAGACTTTACCAAACTGTAATATTGTTTTTAGAAAATGGTAATATTACTTTTAAAAATTTGTAATATTGTTTTTAGAAAATAGTAATAATGCTTTTAAAAAGGGTAAATTTTCAAAGTGCTATTTATTAAGGAATAATAGTTATAGTGAAAATTTCCATGACTACTTGATGGGCTAAGGGTTATGACCCAGTAGAAGAGGCATGAAATTTTAGCTACGTTTTATATTTTTGTTATTTTGAAAAAAATGCTCATCTACTTTCTCTTAGGCTGAATTTTTTACCATTTGTTTTGATAAGGGAATTTAAATTTTTGATAGGTTGAAGTAATATTCAAGGCATAATGTTTATATTGGCTTTTATAAGGGCATTTAAATGTTTGATAAGTTGAAGTAATATTGAAGACATAGCTTTTATATGGGCATTTGTGCATTGGAAGGACTTCTTTTTGAACGTTGACTTTTTGACATTTTGTTATTAAATTACATTTTGTTATTTAATGGATTTAAATGTTTGATAGATTAAAGAATCTACGTGAGTTTCTCCAAAAGAGAGAAAATTTCATTTTCAACACCATCAACCATCAAAGGAGCAATGAGGCCTATGGAGTCTAAAAGCTCCAAACAAGAAGTATGGCCAAAACTCTAAAGAGTGCCAAGTAACCCCAAGATAACAATACCATCAAAGATCCATGTAGAAATCCAAATTTCAAACTTCTCAAGCAAAGAGACTGATCCTTTTAAATGAGTCCTGACTCAAAAATCCTGATGAGTTACTCATGTACAATTGACAAAAACATCATAAAATGAGTGTCCTTATGGATGCCAATCCATCTCATTGGAGTGCATGGGTTAGTAGCCGCTGCAACTGTCGAGTCAAAGTAGGAATAAATGCTTTGTACAAGGCTCACTTTGAATACTCTTGATCTCGATCGAAACTGGTGAGTAAAAAATCACCCGAAGAATCATTGCATACCACCCCCCCACAATGCTAAAGTGAGTGTGTTACACCTCAAAATTACTCACTTCGATAGTGTCGCAAGTGTCGTCATTACAAGTGTTGTAAGTATCGCATCTTGACTATAAGTGTTGCAAGTGTCACAAACAACACACTGTCATCTTGCCTATGTTGTGCCTCTAATGACATCACAAAGACACTTAAGACACCTAAAAGACTAGTTTTGAAGAAGAAACATCACTTGACAGGGAGTACAAACCTTTTTCCACTGAAAGAACCACTAAAAGATGAATTTTGGAGAGGAGCACTCCCCTGCCCACTGTAAGGGAGTGCTAATGCTCCCCAAGCCTCTTTGGGGGAGTGCTTGAGCGCTATGTCCACCCTTTTGGGGGAGCGCTCCCCTTTTCTGAGCAATTTTTGGGTTTGTTGAGGCAAATTAGGGAGGAATCCCTCAATTCCTGAAGGTGGTTGGATTCGAATAGATGGTCAAGGCATGATCTTAGGGAAGATCCTCAACTGAAGGAGAGGAATCCTCAGCTTATCCCAAATATCTCTCAAGTGGTTGAACCTCTCCAAGGTTATATAAGGAGGTCTTCTTGTGGTGAAAGGTACATGAAAAAGATTGGAGGTATGAAACCTATGATCTCATAGGCAACATACATTGGTGATAGAGATTGAGAATTACATCAAACTTATGATCTCATGAGTGAGATGTCACCAAAGCAATCAGTGGAGATTACTTGAGCAAAGGGGTTGGAAAATGAGAACTGGAAGAAGCTGCTACACCTTCATTCAAAGGATTGTAAGTACTTTTACTTGTTGTCATTAATAATAAATGCTTGGCCCGTTTCTTTCAAACTTATGCTTGTTCCATATGAGTTTGTCTACAGTAGATGGATCTATATTTGAGCTAATCTCAGTAGATTAGAAAGTCTTTTGTACCTTTGTTTATTTTACAGGACCTATAAGGGAGCTCAGGATCGAAGCTTAGCCTAAACTTTACAAGGAAAACGTCGCTAATAAGGGACATATCTTTCTCCTTCTCTTTCATTCATTAGCTTGATTAGATCTAAAAGGAAGTCAGTGTCCATGTTAAGCAATTTTCTGTCTTGGCCTTAGGAGTCTAGAGACCAAGAGGGAATCCACTTTTCCGCAGGAGGATTCACCTACAACAGAAATTGGCGACTCTGCTGGGGAGGAGCTTTGATTTTTGTTTCTATTCCCAGATCTTGTTTTGGCCCTTTTCCCACTCATTTGACGCTCTCCATACTATCTCTTTGATTCTTAGAATTGTTTGATTGCCTCTTCATTTCATCATGATCACCCTGATTGACTGATCTTCTTTGATTTTTTGAGTTTCTGGGCATTTTTCTGAGTTTTTGGAGCAGAGCGCTCCCCCCTGTTACTGTCAGAGTGCTAGCACTCCCCTTTAGCCTTAGACAAAGTTTTGGAGTGCTCTGTGTCCCCTTTTTGGGGAGCACTACCCCTTTTTTCTGCAAAAAATCTTCTTGGGAATGGATTTTCTCAGTCTTTTTTTCCTTTTGCATTTGCTCAGAGTCTCATACTCTTAGTCCATCTTGGTATTGGCCTTCAATACTCTAATTTCTAAGGATTAACCATCTCTTGTTTGGATTTTTTGACATTTGTCCTTACTTTTCAAAACTCTTTGTCCTTGACGATTTAGAGTCAATTTGTCATTTTCTTCTCATTTATCTGATTGAGTGAAAACTTTGTAAGGGCATTCAAAGGTCTATGCACCCTTCCATTTTGATCTTTGAGGTCATCTTGTCCAAGTCTTTTTCCTTCCTTTTGAGTTTTGGTTTTCTCTTTCTTGTTTTGATCACAATGAGGGTGTGTTTTTTGTTTATGTGAAATTTGCTTCCGGGTTACCTAAATCTCATGGATCTTGAAGTTTGATTAGCACAAGAAGATTTACATCTATTGGTTATCAGTCACATAACATTTTAGCATTGTATTAGATTCCTTATTGAGGACTATTGCATGAGGTCATTTAATCTTAGTGTTTGAAGGTGAAAGGAAAATTCTTCTCTTCCCTTAACTAGACATTCATTGAAAGAAAAGACTGCTTATCATTTCTTATGCATGTTTTGGGAATTGAGTCATAACCTCATTATTTTCACTCTCATACACCTCTGAGTAAACAATAACCACTAAAATCAATGCTTAACTAAAATTTATCAGACTTTTTACATCTTTGTTAGCAAACCTACATTAGTTTAAGGTGTAGGACTTTGGAATAGGTTGAAAGGATAAATTTCCAAAGCTATCAAACAAACTTAGCATCTTGCAATAATGAGAGAAAATCCAATTGTTGTATAGGATTTCTAGGATCCCCCTCTCACACAGGGGTTACGCACAAGGTCGCATTCAGGAGAATTACAGAAATTATCCCTCTGTGGTTCAACTGTTTGTAGTGGTCGGATCGTATATTGGGGGTCACTTGAGGGTATACCCACGATTATGTGTGGGAGCCTCTCAAGTTGATTTCAGACTTGTTATCCTGCCCATACGTTCAGATCGAACTGTCGACTGTACCCGCCCAGGGGTTGACTGCGAATTGGTGACCTTAGTAGCCATAATCTTTAGGGTCTTACACAAGGTGACGGTGAAGGGAAGTCTTTGTGTACCTAGAACAGACGTTGGTCAAACTCACTTGGGCTCCTTGGAGGGTAAATCCACAATTCCTGCGTGGAATCTTGCACCAAGGCGTAAGTCCATTAAGCAGGTCGCCAATGTAACTGATCCACCCCCTCTATCCCCGCCCCTTCCTATTTTGATCTCGCGACATTAGATTTCATCACCAACTAGTGGTTTCATTGTGGGAAGTTTTTGTTTGATTGTTTGCTTCTCAGATTCATAGCGTGTGTTACTTGTGTTGCTTAGTGGACCTTAGGTCGATTCAGTGTTAATGGAATCAAATCCTGAGAGTACCAATGGAGGAACCCCTTATCCCAGGGAACCTTACACCTTTCCTTCTTTTGGAAATTTTGGTCCTCCATACATTGCCACACTGAGTCTTCCGAGACTCACCATCGGATTACCGATTTGGTTATTTCCCACTCCGGTGATCTCGAATCCTCCCAGTGTTTCAACTGCACCTAATACTTTAGATGTCAGTACACCACCCACACATCGACCTCATGTCGAATTTTCATCTTCTTCACCCATTAAGTCTCCTTCCCTTTTTCCTTCTTCGCCTAGTGAAAGCTCTAAAGCAAGTAGCCAGGTTGATCAGAAGAAGAAGAAACATAAAGGGAAGAAGAAGAAGAAACCGCAAAGGACCAAGGCTCCAACAATGTCATATGTTGGATCCAAGCAACCAGCTGCTATTAATAGTACTGGGAGTGTTGATGAGGTCAACAAGATTAAAATAAAGAACCCGAAACCCAAATTCCCTTGCAGTCTTTGTAAGGGTGACCATTTTCTGAGGGATTGCCCTGGTATTCCCAAGATCTTAGAAATGTGGTCTTCCACGTCATCGACCCCTGCTGGTCACGTCGGTGACACCCCGTCAACTAGTGACATTAATGTTGGTAAGAAGAAGACAATTGTCAAATTCCCTTGCATTTTATGCAAAGGTGATCATTATTCTCACCTTTGTCCTCGCATGGACGAGGCTTCTTCTCTTTTGGTGAAGCTTCAAATTCTAGCTGGTTATCGTAGGCTTTCTCCCAACCCATCATTAGTTGATGGAATGGTCAATCCGGTTCCATCTCCGGTCAATCTGGTTGATCAGGTGGTCAATCTAGTTTCATCCTCGGTTGAACCACTCACTAAATTAGCTGATCTATTTCCTTCCTCAGTCAGCCCCACTCTTCATCTATAGAGTGAGCCCAAAGTGATGAATCCAGTCCTTTCCTCGATCAGCCCCACTTTTCCTCTGAAAAGTGAAACCCAAGTGACTGATCTGGTTCCTTCATCGGTCAATCCCAATCCTCCTCTGAAGAGTGTCTAAGTGGTTGATCCAATTCCACCATCGTTCGATCCCACTCCTCCATTGAGAAGTGCCAAAATGACTGATCTAGTCCCTTCCTCGATCAGTCCCACCCTTCATTCGAATAGTGCTAAAGTGATTGCTCCAGTTACATCATTGATCAATCCCGCTCTTCCTCTGAAGAGTGCCAGTGTGGTCGATCCGATCCCATCATCAGTCGATCCTACTCTCCCTCTAGAGAGTAAACCCGATATTGCCCATGTTTTTCTCGTTGATACAGAATCTACCATGATGGGGGGCATTCCTCCTTCTTCTGCGAAACCCCCTCCAAGTAATGAGGCCATCCTTTTTGATTGGGGTGCGCTAACTGGACCTCATCTTCCCTCTCACATTCCTTTACAGATTACAGTGTAGGTTTGTGGTCGGGATGTTCCTCAAATGCTGATAGATGAAGGTGCGTCCGTTAGTATTTTGTCCTCTGTTGCTTGGCATGCCTTGGGCTGTCCTCTGCTTGCGCTGGTTACACAGAATCTATTAGCTTTTAAAAGAAGAACCAATCAACCTTTAGGGACCCTTCCTCAATTTCCCGTAACTTTGGGAGGGAAAACTATCTTTATTGATGTCATGGTAGTCCGAGACCCCTTGGATTTTGCTTTACTCCTTGGGCAGGATTATGTCTATGCCATGAGAGCGATTGTATCCACTCTTTTTCGTGTGATATATTTCCCTCATGATGGAAGAATGGTGACTATTGATCAACTTTCGTTCGTTGGTCCTAACTGGATTACCTCCCTAAATGGTTCTTACATGCAGAGAGTATCATCCCTGCCACATGTCAATTATGTGGCATTATCTCCTATGCCTTCAACTTCTGATGATTTGGATCCAGTAGTTGACTTGGTGATATATTCGGTAGGGATATTGGAGCCTGATCTCCTTACCCCTGACGAGACCCTCGACATGTATTCCTTCCAGAGTGATTTTCTTCCATCAAGTGAAGATCTCTTAGAAGCCATGACCGAGTTTTGTCCCTTGACATGGTGTCCTTCTAGAGCATTATTCTCTTGGAAGCTTTAATCAAGAAGAGTCCACAAGCACAGTTTCTTTTTTCTGTGGAAAGCTCGTTAAAAAATGAAATAGAGGCCTTGAGCATAGTTTTCCTCTCTATAGCAAGCTCGCTAAAAAAAAAATGAAACATAAATCTGGGGATTGAACTCGGAGCCTTGAGCATAGTTCTTTTCCTGTGTCAAGCTCATTAAACAATGAAACAATCACCTCTTTTAAACCTTCATTTTATCCACCCTTTTTCTCCATCCAGTAGAGAAATTGCTGACAACCTCAAAGTCGGTGGATGAATTGAATCTTGGAGGGCATGTCTCCAACCTTTAATGATCATTGTAGAGCTAAGCCACTAGCTTTCGAGTTGGGGGCATACTGAGCTTAGTCTTTGTTCTTTCTTGTGCTCGTAAATACATGAGACTGTAACCGGGTAAACTTTTATCACTTTTTCGGACTCACATGATTAAACAAAAAAGGAACCCCTTGGAGTCATCTTTAAGCTCTTTTCAGACTCTCTAAACATGAAAATATTGCCAAGTGATCTTGCTTCCTTTCCCACTCGTTAAAAGGTTTGAAAGGGCGTCTTTCGAGTGATAATTTATCTCTTTTTAGGCCTTGCGAGACTAACATTATGAAAAAGGACAACATTGGAGTCATGTTTAAGTTTTTTTCAGACTCTCTAAATATGAAAAACCACCAAGTTTACCTTCTCTAGACTCGTTAAAAAATTACACATTGAAGGGATCATATGAGACTGAACCCTTACTTCTTCCAGTTCGCTAAACAAAGGAAGAGGGACTTACCAAAGGTGAGTCATATCGAGCATGTGTTACCCTCCTCGATCTCGTTAAATTAATAAAAAGGTGCTCATGTATCTGGATGGGGGAAAAATTGAAAGAAGCAAGCCAAGAAGTTTTTGATAACACTACCAGTGACTCTTACGATCGCCCTTAAACACGACACTTTGTATTTCCACGCATTTTAATCCGCTGAGCCTTTGCACTGAGCCAATCCTCTGAGTTTATTTTACTCCTTTGGGTCACCTAACGCAAATCACAATATCCACTGCATCATCATGTTTTGGTCCATGTCATGTTTTTGCTGTTGTGCCTCAGTGTTCAAGGGAAGTATCTGCCTCGAGAGTCAGCCATCACAAATATCCTGTTTCAATACATGTGTCAGTCCATGCTCATTTGATCTACCAATTACATCTCTGTGTCAGTTTTGTGTCATTGATGGGGGATACATCAAGGCCCTCCTTTGACGAGTCTATTCTTGTCGACTTCAGCACATTATCCGGGAACTAGACTTAGAAACCAATTAGTACCTTGGGACCTGCATGCCTCAATGGAAGGCCTTCTCATGTCCAACAGTGGGTTTACATCATTGACTGCTGATTGGATGATTCCACGGATGTTCGACTTCATCTCATCCATTCACATTCATTGGAATGGACTAGAGTACCTTGGGAATCATTAACATCAATGGTGATCTCCCTCGCGCTTGTTAATGGTTTACCTCATTGACCGGTAATCAAGTGGTTTCTACCATGTTCGACATCAGGACATCTATTCACATGGTTAGATCCGTACTACATCAGGATCGATAAGAATACCTTGGGTTGAATGTCATCACTTTTGTACATACTTTGCCTAGGTTGCGAAGGAGTTCTTTTGAACTATCACACATATATTGTTACATAGATCCACTTTGTATTGGTCGTGGCTATGTCTTGTCATCTCGTAGATCCACTGTGTATTCTTCATGGCTACGATCAGTTCAGTTCATGGGAGTATAGATCCACATTTTATCTTCAGTGGCTATACCTTTTATCAATATAATTATGGATCCGCAGTGTATTTTATGGTGGCCATACCTAAAAGTCTTTATCACTCAAGCATATGTATGCCTGCCTTGGGTTTGAAGTCATAATATTTGTTTGATGGTTGTGTGCAGCTTTTTCTGGTTTCTTTGCGTCCATACCCTTGCTCGAAAAAGTCTACAAAGTACTTCTGTCATCATCGTCTTCTAACTTCATACTTTGGGGGGGCAATCTGTTACACCTCAAAATTACTCACTTCGATAGTGTCGCAGGTGTCATCATTATAAGTGTTGTAAGTGTTGCATCTTGTTCGCAAGTGTCACATCTTGACTACAAGTGTTGCAAGTGTCACAAACAACATACTGCCATATTTCCTGTGTCGTGCCTCTAATGACATCACAAAGACACTTAAGACACCTCAAAGACTAGTTTTGAAGAAGAGACATCACTTGACAGGGAGTACAAACCTTTTGCCACTGAAAGAACCACTAAAAGATGATTTTTGGAGAGGAGCTCTCCCCTGCCCACTGTCAGGGAGTGCTAGCGCTCCCCAAGCCTCTTTGGGGGAGTGCTTGAGCACTCTGTCCACCCTTTTGGGGGAGCGCTCCCCTTTTCCAAGCAATTTCTGGGTTTGTTGAGGCAAATCAAGGAGGAATCCCTCAATTCCTGAAGGTGGTTGGATTCGAATAGATGGTCAAGGCATGATATTAGGGAAGATCCTCAATTGAAGGAGAGGAATCCTCAACTTATCCCAAAGATCTCTCAAGTGGTTGAACCTCTCCAAGGTTATATAATGAGGCCTTCTCATGGTGAAAGGTACATGAAAAATATTGGAGGTATGAAACCTATGATCTCATAGGCAACATACATTGGCGATAAAGATTGAGAATTACATCAAACTTATGATCTCATGAGTGAGTTGTCACCAAAGCAATCAGTGGATATTACTTGAGAAAAGGGGTTGGACAAGGAGAACTGGAAGAAGCTATTACACCTTCATTCAAAGGATTGTAAGTACTTTTACTTATTCTCATTAATAATCAATGCTTGGCCTGTTTATTTCAAACTTATGCTTGTTCCATATGAGTTTGTCTGCAATAGATGGATCTATATTTGAGATAATCTCAGTAGAGTAGAAAGTCTTTTGTACCTTTGTTTGTTTTACAGGACCTATCAGGGAGCTCAGGATCGAAGCTCAGCCCGAACTTTACAAGGACAAATGTCGCTAATAAGGTACGCATCTTTCTCCTCTTTATTCATTAGCTTGATTAGATCTAAAAGGAAGTTAGTGTCCATGTTAAGCAATTTTCTGTCTTGGCCTTAGGAGTCTAGAGACCAAGAGGGAATCCACTTGTCTGCAGGAGGATTCACCTACAACAGAGTGGAAAATATGATGGAAATCATTTTCACAACTAATGACTAAAGTATGGAGTACGAGATTAAGGTGACAAAGATGAAAAACAACCTAAGAACGAAACACTCCAAAGTGGCGAGCTCCAAGAGACTCTGAAACAAGGCAGTACATGGAGAAAAATGCTTGGTTACACTCCTAAAACTATCTGCACGAGTGGCACAAAATACACCACTTTAAGGTGTAGAACAAGAGGTACCATAAATAGCCATCATGGAAAATAATCCTCAATATAGATCTTGAAAAACCAGGCCATGTTAGGTATCCATGTGCAAGTGAGGAATCAATTCTCTTAATTAACCTGACCCATGAGAAAAAAAGAATCTCAAAGAGTAAAATCCTCTTCTCAATGACTCAAACAAGACAAAAAAATGAAGGTTTCTTTGAAGAATTATGGAAAAAATACTACCTATAACCTCCAACATACAATAAAGTGGCAAACTGATTTGGATTATGTTTGAAACAAAATGAAAGCAGAGGTATTACGATAAAACACTCATGAAAATTTCCAGAAACATAACAATACTTGATTTCTATTAATGAAAGAATTGTAAAGAGACTGTAAAAATACAGAGTGTAAGACTCGCTAGAATGGTGGCATCTTTATCTCTAGGAAGAGATGTGAAGACTACGCTCTTTCACAAGAAGATTATTACAATGAGGCTCTACAGACCTTTTTATGTTAAACATGAATGCCAAAACCCTAGACATCCAAAAACCTAACTTTAGAAGGTGAAATGTCAAAAGTCATGTGGGCCCCGTTTGGGTAAGTTAGTACATTAACTTCCCGGGGTCGTAACTTTTGCATATGATCTCCGTTTTAGATGCGTGATAACTCATTGGAAAGGTGTTTCAGAGAAATACACATTTCGTCGTCAAACTTTGACTGTGGCGAGCAAAAAAAACAATGTTTAGGGCCCCAAAACGGCCCTGGAAGTACAAAAAAATGTGTTGACATGAAAACATAAAAAATAAGCTAGTTGGATTAGGTGGGAGGCCACCAGTATCCCCCTGGAAGATGTGTAGGGATTCAGACATCCTCATAAGTGTAGAACCCACAATTACAAGGAAGTACAGAAGAACGTGCTAAACTAAAAACTAACAAAAGGAGCCAGTTGGAATAGGTGGGTGGCCACCAATATCCACCTAGATCAATCCTTCCCCCTTAGGAAGCAATGGTCTCCATTGTGTTGAGTGCCCAGGGAAGAGAGGAAATCATTTTCCTAATTTGAATCTTGGTGATTTTTTGGAGAAGTTATGTTGCTTGGGCTGTGGAAGACTGTCACCAGCCGGTTGCTAGCAGTGTTGAATATCCTCCACCAATATGTTGTCTCTGGGTTTGATGGGGCATTGTGTAGGCACCGTTGTAGGTGAAGAAACAATCTGTTTTTGCTGGATAGAAGGTGTTCAAGCTGCATTGGTTGTAGCGTTCTTTTGTGCATCCTTTAAACAAAATGTGAAGAGGATGAATTTTGCTGTATGAGATATTACCTTGCGACACTATTTTGGTGGAGCAGTAGTTGGAACTACCTCTGGTATCTTGTAGAGATGACCTCCCAAAGTAATAATGACACTACGGGGTCTAGACTCATAGAAAACATGACGTCTCCACATATATGGTTGGCCCAAAACCACATCACAGACATCAAGAGGGGCAACATCACACATTACCTCATACTTGAAGGGATAGATGCCATAGGACAAGCGACATTGCTGGCTGACACAAAGATCTCATCCTTGGTGAAGCCAACTGATGTTGTATGGCTGTGGGTGTGGTGTTGTCGATAACCCCAACTATTTGACGACCTTAGCTAAGATGAGGTTCTTCTTGCTGCCATTATAACCAATGAAATGCAATGGGGTCCCCTTCACCCACATCTATGAATGGAAGAGGCGCTCCCCCTCTTCAGGGTCTACTGATTCTTCTGTTTGAATTTTTGTGGCTGTGACAGTGGAAGTGGGGTTTGCGTCGATGATTTGTCTATTTTCAATATTTTCTAGATCAGATTTTGAATTAGGGTTCGACTCCGTGTCTTTGAACTCGGACACCAATGACTGTTTTGAGCGACATTCATCAGTGTTGTGCCAGGGGATTTTGTGGAAGTCACACCACTTCCTAGTGTCATTCTTTGTCTTTCCTTTAACCTTCTTGTCCCATGTCTTGGAATGGTTGTCTGGAGGTTGTTGGTTAGGGTCGTCCTTACCATGCTTTGGTTGTAGCAGATTTGCAGAACCAAATTTTCCTTTGTTCAGGTGCCTAAATTTCTACTTGATTTTGACAGCATATCGATAGGCAACTCCTAATGATGAGATGTTTAGGAAATCCATTTTGTTTTGGATGTACCTATGTAGAGCACCACGGTATTTCAGAACCAAATGTCGCTCGAAACCTCTGATACCCATCTTGGTGTGCAAGGTATGGAAAATATTTGAGAACTCTGGCACTGTTTGGCTCTTCTCTTGCCGCAGTGTGGTCCATCTCATGTACTAGTGTTGGAAGTAGGCCAAAGCGGAAAGAAAGGCTATTTTGGGAAGGAAGGAATGCACGAGGAAAGCAACAGCTGGAAGGAAGAGAAGCACACACGCATGCATGGAAGACCTAATGACGTTAGGGTTAGGGTTTTTTCAATACACTGTAATGGTTGTTGAGCCAGAAACATATAAAAATATAGATACCTAGGTCTCATAGGGAGACCAAGAGGTGGGTATAGAGGGTCTTGAGGAGGAGTCCTGTTTTGATAGCTAGTTGTAATATTTTTATATATGACCTAATTTGCAAGATGTTGAGATGAAGAGGAGTAAGGAGGGTAGATCTTGAGGGTTAGATCGCAGGCTGAGGAGCCTGGTGCGATCTAGTCCGCCTCACAATAGATCTCGACCTGACTGAGAGGAGTTGTAAAGCACGCGGTGCTGTAGTTTTGGAACTGCCATAATAGAAGAGCTTAAGAGCCATATCTTTGTGGACGTAGCCCGGCAGGGGGCGAACCACGGTAACACATGTGTTATGCGATTGAATTCTTGTGTCTCTTTTACTGTTTATAAGTAGATATTAGCATGATGAATGAATGAGTTGATTATATTACATGCATAATCGTGAATGCCAATATGTTTCTTTAATAAGTAAATAGAACTCTCAATGTACACTTCTCAGATCTCCACTCAATCCTAGACTGCAAACACTTGAGTATTGTAGTCACCCATTGAGTCTATCTCGGGTGAGACTGCGCTGTGCACTATGTGTGTTGCGTTGCCTTCTGGTTTACCAGGAGGGTTGATAGTTTTAGAGGCTTTGTGGGAACCCCAGTAGACTCGAACCCTGGGTAAATAATGTTAAAGGTATAAAATCAGATAAGTAATCCAACAAATGGTTCTATTGTCGTCGGTTGGAACAATATAGGATTGAGTAGATGAGATCTATTGAAAATCTGTTAAAAAACACGTAAGATATGTGGAAGGTGGGTCATGAGAATACTGAATGAGACAACACGAAGGTGATAATGTGCCGCTACAAGGGGATGTTGAGACTGTGGAATCCCACAAAAGCAGAGATCGAAAGCTGGCTGAAGACAAAGGAGTTGGAGTTTGCGCAGAAAGATAACATAAACCCTAGAGTAACATCGTGCAAATAGCTTGAGAAGTATGTGTTTACTGATCTGCATGAAGTATTTTTCGGTGATTTTCCACACTTTGTAGGAATGGATATTGAGGTTGAAGGATAACCACGCAACAAACTGGATCCAACAGTTCAAGTGGACCCCAGTTCAAATTGAGCAGTTACAGTAGGTGAATAACAAATTCACCCGCGCAATAGATTTTTGGCTCAACAGTATTGTAGCAGGCTTTATAATAGAATTTGTAGTAGATACCGCAAATTCATACAGTGCAGTGGAGCAAGAGTTTCTATGTGGGCCTCGAGGAAGGTATATTCGATCGATGTATACTTCTATTAAGATATTGCTCTATAAAAAAGGTGTAATGACAATGGAATCAAACAACTAAACTTCCATGCGTGCATGGGGGAAACACTAACAGAAAGAGGACAAATGGAAGGAGAAGTGGATAAAGGAAAGAAGGAAGAAGCCTTGGACCCAATCATGATGGATGACAACCAGATCAAGTGGATCATGGTGACAACTGGAAAGACGCTCAATGGAGTACCCTAACAATACAAGGTGAACACCAAGAAGAGAGCTGTAGCTATGAGGGAAGGCTTGGCAAGTGATGAATAAGAGGTAGAGGATCTCCGGGCTGTGGAGCATATTGAGGAAATCCTACGCGCAACATATGAGAGGAAGACGAGAGGTCTAAGAGAAGGAAGAGAAGGCAACAATCCTATCCATATTAATGCCAGTGTGGAACCCATCAACCCATGTACGACTAACACACCAAGAAGAACACCACCATTTAGAAAACCAGATTTTGGGAGAAGGAAGACAACAGGAAGTACATCTACACAAGGAACAACAACTGGAGGATCCAATTCATGAAGCACTAGTCAAGTATCTACACCGTGCAGAGGTAGTATTTCACCATTCACTATGGCTAGACACGATCCCACCATCAGGTTACCGGAATTCAAAGGAGAAGCGTCAGAGGACCCGGAAAAGCACCTGCTTATCTGTGAGAAGATCTGAGAAGAAAAATAGATCACAGACAATGAAACTAAACTTGCACATCTAGAAATTACACTAAGGGATCGCGCACTAGATTGGTATATGAGCTCAGCGACAAACAATCCACTAGGGACAACCAGAACAATTATGAACATCAAGAAGTTTTTGATAAATGAGTTTCAAAAGCCAATTTTAGAGGATCAATACACGAATGAGATGATATAAATTAGACAAAAACAAGGAGAATTCATATGGGATATTGACCAAAGATTCAAGTGACTGAAAGGAAAGTTAAAACATCTCATGACAGATATGAAACACGGGCACCTGTTTGTCAATTCACTACTACCACACTTGAAATATCCATTGCGACAAAAAAAATTTCAATCTCTGCAGACAACACTACAACTGGAAGAAAACCAATACCAGAAGATGGATCCAACCATCAAAGAGATGAAGAATGATTTGAATAATTTAATGTTCCATCTAAACCACAACAAAAGTAAGGACAAATGAGAAGTCGTTTGGTGTACCACATGCAGGACGGAAGGACACCATAAGAACGAATGTCCAACATTCGTGCAGTACATGGAAACAAGAATGTCAAATTAGTTACCAATAGGAGGACTATGGTGTGAAATATATAAGAAACCATACCATGATCTATATCATTGCCCAATGATGCAGAAATACCAAATGGTCTCAAAGAGTTCATATTGCAACTTTTGCAAGTCAGTGGGCCACAACGACAAAGATTGTAGAACTATGGATTTGATGCAAGAGAGGACATCAGATGCATATAGGGTGCAGAAAGAAATGATGATTGGGTAAGCTGCACCTCAGTTTAACCAAGTACCAGCCCCATACAACACTGTGCAGCCGTAGTATAATACTACACATCAACCATATAATACCGCACAACCATTGTACAACACAATGCAACCTCAATACAATACTACACAGTACAATCAACCGCCTTAGTATAACTCACCGAGAGGAGATCGAGCTAGCTATAGAGGTGGAGAATGAGCAAGAGGAGGCTTTGGAAGAGGTAGTGGACCAGTGGTATGTCACAACTGTAAAAAACCAGGACACTATGCAAGAGAATGCCCACTTCCACCAGGGACTTGCATGTATTGTCGCGCAGCTGACCATGACACGTTAGAATGTCCTACATTACTATTGGGGTCTAAAGATGTCTAAAAACAACCTTAGTTTAACATTAATTTATCAACCCTAGGATTCGTCTTTTATCTCAAGAATATCAACAAAGTCTATGCAGATAGCTCGTAGAGGCTAAAAATGTGTAGTTAAAGCAAATCTGAGTTTATCAACAATCAAGTTCTTCAAACATTCATTAAAGATTCTAGGATTTGAAGTCTAATGCTATGCAATGGAAAGGAACTAATTAATCTATTGAATTCATTTTAAGAGAAATAATTGAATCTAAATAAAGACTTGCAGAATTGACTATTATTATGAATCGAATTACTAGAAAGGAAAAGGCAAATTACTCTATCTATGGAAAGAAACAACGACTGTAATCTAATCGAAAGAGACAACCATTGTACTTCTATTGAAAGGAACAACAACTATATCTTAACGGAAAGGAACAACAAATGTAAACTAAGTGAAAGGAACAACACATATGAACTTATGAGGATCTGTCACACATCAAATCTTAGTAATAGGAATTGGAACAACAATCATCCAATGCTTAAAGAAATATCTATCTCTTGCAAATGATATAAAATCATCAACACACTTATGCATTCATTTAACAACTGTAAAAGAAAATCGAATCACGAAACATAAATTGAACTGATACAATTATAGGTTGAACATTAGCTCCTTCAGACTGGGCCCTTGGTCCTTAGAAGCACTGCTATTTGAAATCCAGTATGTAGAAATGGTAAAACCGCTCAAATCTTTTATTGATTTCATAGCTGGTACAACATTTACAAAAATTGCTAACGGAGAGCAATTCTAAGTTCTGAGTTCTTGGGTGCAATTCTTCTATATCCTTTCAGGATCCATTTACCCCTTATATATTACAATAATCCGGGTAAATTAAGCTATCCTGAGGATCGAGAGATCCTCAATATTGCTTTACTATTATAAAGTTACAATATAAGAAACTCATTCATCTTCAAAACTGCCTTGCGCCATAAAGTTCTCACCCTACAATAGCTTGCGCATCTTCAAGATTTCGTTTTCTATCTTGGGTTTGACGATATTTAACCAATTCTATAATAAAACCAAATAATTCCAATCGTATTTTAGGGTCTATGTAATCTAATTTCAACAATAACGCTAAAGAGTATATTATCCATTTTCTATCCTATTTTCTCCTAAATAACCGAAAAGTCAATCAAGATGATATCATGAAATGTGGGAAAAAGGAAGATATTTATACCTTTTTGATAACCTAACATACCCCCGAACTTACCTTCTTTCATGTCATGCAAGCTGAGATCTTACATGTAAATCAATAATGATGTAAGGTGGAAAGGTTGGTTCACGAAGCCTCCTAAACCCATTGCTTCTTTTGAGTTCTCCAAAAGCAACATCCTCCCTTTTCTTGTTAATCTAATAATCTTTTTGGTAACTTTCTGGAGGAAACCAAATGATAGGGGGATTATGTCTGCACCCAATCCAAGCAGGTCCTTCCTCTTGGAGCAATATAAAATACCTCTCTATTCTGAAGGCAGCTGCAAAGAAATTCCTATACCCAAAGGGTTCCCTACTCTTTACTTCACTGGAGGATGCATCCCATCTCATTTTAGAAGTAGCAAGAGCCTCTTCCTTAAGCTTTCTAAAATGAGTGATACCTGAACGTATAACCTGTAGATGGATAGGGGCTAAGGCATCTACGACCCCCCTTCTTTTCATAAAGGCTTTATGTCGCATAATTGCTAGAAAGGACTTTGGAGGCTCTCCCCTGACCCAAAGATCTAGCCCAGTTTCCCTCTCTAGGAAGATTTTATGAGATTTACCCCATCTGGCTTGTTTCTGAGTAAATGACAAAAATGCCTAAAACTGTATGTCACCTATGAATGGGCCAGGGTTATCTTCCCTTTCTTCTTCCAAAATTAAATTATGAAAGTATAAATCACACAAAAAGTATTGTACCTTTTCGTCCTGCTTTCTGAAACATGAAATGAACTCAGGTACAATGGAAAATGAAATAGCTTTACCCGATCTGATGGAATTCACTCTCAATAACATATATTGTTCCATCAAGAATAAAGTGTAATTGGTGGCAGGGTCTCTACAATTAATATCATCAGAGTAGACATCACAGATTTCTTTGATTTGCTCCAAAGCTTTTTCAAATTGGGTTTGTACCCTTTTTAACTTCCCTTGGGAACTGGTGAGCTCAACATAGGTCTCACTCTCTATTGTTGTCATGAACTTCAGTTGTTTAACAATATCTTGATGTTCAACCCTAGTGACCATCTCATCTTGGTGTTGAGCCAATGCTTGATGGGCTTGTGTAAGCTTTGCTTCTAGTCTGTTCACAATAGCACTCTATTTCTGGGACTGGAGTGCCTGATTCTTTGCCATAGTCTGTAATTAATTTTTGTTTTGAATAAGGGTTTGTTGAGATTGCATCAATTCTTCCTCCAATCTCCTAGTGGTAGCATTCTGCTCAAGGAGTTGAATTGTTTCCTCTAAGACTGGGGTATCTGTCTGCACCTCGGCATCAATTGTTTCTGTAGCTATCATATTTTCTTGTGTTTCTAAAGGAATTACTTCCTCATTCTGAGCTACTGTTTCTTCTACTACTATTTCTTCAGGGTCTGTCTGTATCCCTACATAATTTGTACTGATTGCTTCTTTAGGAAGAGGGTTTCTTCCTTGCACTCTATCCCTTTTGTTTTTCTTTCTTTTGTGGGCCTTATGTGCTTGTTCTAACTGTTTCCTCAATTCCTTAATAATTTCCTTGAGTGTACCCACCTTCTGCTTTAATACTTCAACCTTCTTAGCCTTTTTCTTTAACAGTTTGTTTTCTTTTTTTAACTTTCTAATTTTCTTATGGCTCTTGGATGATTTCTGTTTATGAGAGGTCTCAAGGTCTTCTTCATTTTGGCTAGAAGATGGTTGTTTCTCTGTTCCTTCCAAATGTTCTGTTTTTCCAAGAGGGTTTCTTATTTCAAAATGAGGTTCTTCCTGTGCTGTGTCCTCTGGAAAAGACATTTCAATATCAGGAAAATCTTCAACTGGTTTTGAAGAGGAGGCTTGTTCTGGGCATTTTTTTGGGTTATTTGTGCCTTTGTCAATTGAGGTTCCTAATATTCCCAAAACTTGAGCTATTTCTACCTCATATCTCTTCAAAAATTGTTCTGTCAGATGCTCTAATGCTGATTGGGTGTCTTCCTGATCATTCCTTTGTGAGGTCTGTTATGCTTGCCCAATTTCTTGAACATTCTCTTGTAGAGATTGTCTTGTAGAATTCTGAATTTCTTCAGGCTATTTTGTTGTACCCTGAATTACTTCAGTTGTTTCCTGAATTCGTCTACTTCTTCTCCCTGTCTTAATGATGGATTTAGGGGCAGTTGTTACTCTCTTCCTCTTTTTCGTTAATGCCTATGTTTGTGAGGTTTGGGCCTCTGTGATTTGGGCAGGGTCTGCCTCAGCTTCGGTTTGAGGAGATGGAATTTCTCTTGGGGTGGTAGTCTCCTCTGCTTGTCTATCTTCAATTTCTTGTGGTGGGTCTTGATGGCATAATTCAGTCTACTCCAGTTGTGGAGGTCTATTGGCCTTAATTAGAGTATCCCAGGTCAATTGAGTTTGACTCAGTGCTTTATTTGTTATCAATTTAACTAATCTATGGTGACTGATAACAGTAAAAGGATACTTGGACTTTTGTGTTCTTAAGGCAATCTCATGTAATGTGACATTCAAAAAGAAAGGTAGAATAAGTACTAACCGTTGTTTTAAGGCTGCCAACAATTTGAGGTGGCGAGGTCGAATTACGTCGTATCGTCCATCACAAGTGATGTACTGCTGAATTACCCCAGCCAGTTCCTTCCATGGTTCTCTGAGGGTACTGGGATTAAGTCCCTTTCCCTTCTTATCCAATTCTTCCCCAGGGTCTGTGAAAGTTTCCACAACTTCCTTTAGTGTTGTGTATATTCCTGTCCACTGAATGCCCGTGTTAGGGAGGCCTGTTACCTCTGCTAATATTTCTGGGGTGAATGAGATTCGTATGCCTCGCACCATAGAGATTTCTCCCTGTAGATTCTGAAAGAATTCAAGCATGACATTCATGTCATATCCTTGCAAACAGTTGAATTAATCTGTCCACCCCAGATGGTATAGGATTTCTCTTGCTTGCTCTGTAACCTGTATTAAATTTGGCTTCCTGCACACACCTCTGCCACCCATTTTTATGAGAAAATGTGGGTGACTATCGTTCCTAGTAGCAGACTTGGTTAGACCAGCTTGGAGGAAAAAATTACCGAAAATAGAAAATGTCAGAGAACAACAAGTGTTTACAAATGTGTGTATTTATTACAATCATTACTATCTTATTGAGAAGCGTGTCGAGCGTCCACTCCCCTCATTAATATAAAGGTCAACCTGGACCATCATCATAGGGGAAAGTAATGAGTGTAGGTATTGATGGTGAGGGGTAATGATTGTACTTCCACCGCCAATGGGGATCAATGATTAATTTCTTCAAACAACATATTTTAACGGTAATCATTAAACGTTAGTCCTCTTTTGTGGAATTGAATTTAATATGACTATACTCAAAAGAATGCTTTAATGATACATACGTCGAATAAATTAAATCTGTTCATTTAAATAATATCCCACATATCATAATGTTGTTACTTTTCCATTTTATTGAATACAACCGAAATGATAGCATCGTTATTGAGTGAAGGAAATCTAGAGACACGTAGAAACTTGGCATTTAAGGTAAACTTCCATACCACAGGCAGAGCCACTTCTGCCAGCAGGAATCCATAGCCTCGACAGGGTTGCCTTTTAACCCTTATATGAGCATGTATCCTTGATAATTATTTGAATCGTCTTTTCCAAAAAGACTACTATCCTGGTTTGGTAGCCAGATGGTGATAATGCCACTCACTAGATTGTAACTTAAGTGAACAAGCCAGCTCGTGATGAGACCTCTTGTCCTTTGACAAAATAAAATGTCAAAGGCCATTTCCCTCCTGTGGTAGCCATAATGGGAATGCCACTTATGTTATTATCCTATGATCGTGGTAGGTTGGCTCGTGATGAGACCCCCTNAAAAAACCATTATCCTAGTTTGGTATCCATATGGTGATAATGCCACTCACTAGAGTGTAACTTAAGTGAACAATACAACTCGTGATGAGACCTCTTGTCCTTTTACAAAAGATAATGTCAAAGGCCACTGCCCTAGTGTGGTAGCCATAGTGGGAATGTCACTTAGGTTAGTATCCTATGATCATGGTAGGTTGGCTCATGATGAGACCCCCTATTCTTTGTGGGAAAAGAAATAAATTTTATTGCTCTTTGTTCTTTTTTTTAGAAGTGTATGAAGGGAGGCTCATCTACTCCTTAAGAGTGAGGGATGGCGTAAAGAAGTGTAAGGATGCCAAGTAAAAGTGTGCCTCATACTCCTTATTATAATATAAAGGTGATATATCATTTAAGTGTATTTATATGTATAAGGGAAAATAAATGAATTATGGTGGTTACCAACTATGAACAAGGTTTAAGATATTTCAAAGAAAGTAATCCAAAAAACAATTTGATAAGGTATGGGGGATAGTCCACAAAATAATGATAGATTGTTAGAAATAATGCTGGTGAAAATTATTTGGTGAAAGTTGTACCTCAAAGGAATGGTTTGGCGTTTTATCAGCAATGCAGGGAAGGAACGACAAAATGAACAACAAGAATGCAAAAAGGGACAACAAGTGTTCCAAAAAGGAACAACGAGCACGCAAAAGGAACGACAATTGTTCCGTTCAAAAGGAACAACGAGCACACAAAAGGGAACAACAAGTGTTCAAAAGGAACAGTGGGTGTGCAAAAGGAATGACAATTGTTCCGTTCAAAGGAACAACAAGCGCGTAAAAGGGACGAAAATTGTTCCGTTCAAAGGAACAACAAGCGTGCAAAAGGAACAACAATTGTTATGTTCAAAGGAAAAACAAGCGTGCAAAAGGAACAACAATTGTTAAGTTTTTAACCATCTGAATAGGTAATTTTTAGAAACCTGAAAATGTGTTTTGCTTGAATCCAAGGTTGATTAGTCATCAACTAAATTAATTTATGGGTTGGTTTATTTCAAAATTAAGTAGTGGATGGTTTGTTAATGTTATGAGTTTCATTATAGTTTCCCAATTGCTGCTACTGAACATGACACATTCATTTTTCTGTGAAAGACAGGGTCTGGGTGATGAGATGAAGCAGGAGTTCGGAACATAAAAGAGTGCTAATTGAGTTCATTATAGTTATTATCCCTAGTTCTTATTTTCTCGAGTGACTGTCAAAAATAATAAAAGAACTAAATACAAAAAAATAAATTATATACAATATGTACAGTGTCAACAGAATTCAACATTTATGGAGTTGGGGTGGCTGGTTTACCTTCACAGCCAACCAAAATTTGAACGGTAGGATCCTTACTTACTTCTTGGTAGAAAGATTCTTTTGAGGGCGGTTGATGATAGAGTCATAGCTGGTGTCCATTGACCCAAAATGGAGATCCGGACCCGTCGATGGTGCTTAACGTAACTGTTCCATTATCATGGACTTCATTGATTTCGTATGGTCCCAACCACCATGTCTGTAATTTTACCGGAAAATCCTGAAATCTGGAATCATAGAGGAGTGCCCAATCACCTTTTCTAAATGATTTTTTCTTGATATGCTTTTCATGCTAGGTCATTCTCTGTTACTGAATAACACTTGTGCGCTCTACATCAGACAAGCGTGCTTCATCCAATTCGTTGAGTTGCCGAAGGCACTTTTTATGTGCTTCTGTAAGATCTAGTCCGATTTCTTGGGCCATCCTTAGAGTATTGATCTCAAACTCGATTAGGAATATGGGTTCTTTTCCATAGACTAAGTGATAGGGAGAGTAGACAGTGGTGTTACACCATGTTGTGCGATAAGCCCATAAGGAATTTGGGAGCTTAATATTCCAATTCTATCTGTTTGTTGAGACAGTCTTTGTTAGGATTGCCTCCAAGACTTTATTGGTGCTTTCTACTTGCCCATTTGCTTGTGGATGGTATGGAGAAGTAATTATGTGTTTAATATGATAATTATCCAGGGTGGTGGTGATTCTATGAGCTGTAAATTGTGACCCCCCATCAGTGATTACCTCTCTTGGTAGTCCATAGCGTACGAATAATTTGAAAAGAAATTTGATGACTACTTCTTCTGTTGCATTTGGTAAGGCTTCCGCCTCTACC
This sequence comes from Picea sitchensis, assembly GCA_010110895.2. NCBI lineage: Eukaryota > Viridiplantae > Streptophyta > Pinopsida > Pinales > Pinaceae > Picea > Picea sitchensis. The sequence continues at coordinate 106,947 of SNQJ01S0043006.1, read as the reverse complement.
CATTTAGTCATGTAGTCCATTGCAACTAGAATATAGGCCTTATAATTTGACTTTGGATTGAAGGGGCCAACAAAGTCTAGTGCCCATCTCTTAAATGGTTCAGCAACTACTTGTGCTTTCAACGACATTTCATCAGCTTGACCTGGTTTTCCCATCTGTTGACAACTATTGCAGGTATGGACATATTTCTTCGCGTCTCTGAATATTGAGGGCCAATAATAGCCCATCTGCAAAATTTTGTGTCTAGTCCTGTGATCTGCAAAATGCCCACCACAGGGCTCATCATGTCCGGCTTTTAGTATGTCGTAGATTTCATCATCTCATACACATCTGTGGATCTGGGTATCAGCTCATGTATGGAAGAGATATCCGCTGATCTAGGCGAATCGTGCGCTACGCTGGTGTTAGCTCCCAAAATGAATCAGTCAATTTGTTCCATTTTTTAGGTGATAGCGTGGTCATTAATAGGATCCTATATAATTTTTTAGCTTTTAGAAGTGTCAAAACATAGGATTTAAGGTTTATTCTAGAAATAAATTGATCCTCCAAAGGTTGTTTCAAAATTTTGTGAAAAATCTTTTCAACAGCTAACATATGTTGTGAAGTTGATGTTAGCTGGTGAAAGCCTCGGGTTTCAACAGTTAAGGTGTACTCCCCGCAAGCAAGCAAGCTGGTGAAAGCGCTAAACACAGATTTCTCTTAAATGACTCCAGAAATAAAAAAGGGACACACTCGACACACGTCATACAATCATTATGGCCAGCTAGTCGAAACAAACGATGATGATGATACCATTTGTTCACGTTTTAACAGGACATTATGGCGGATCATGCTCACAAATTTCGTGTGATAGCAAGGAGAGGGTTTGAGCTAACGAAATCTCAATCATCATTGGAGACAGAGGAGAAAGTAACAACCATTAGTCGACACTCAAAGCCACATGTCAAATCCTAAAACTCAAAGCCACCAAAAGGAGATGTTTTCGACATCTCAATATATAGCTCATAACACATTAAGTTGCCGAAAGGGTATGCTAATGATTTGTTGAACATCGCATCAAACGAGTCTGAATCAAATTGAAAGGCACATGTCATACAGGTGTCAAGAGTTTCCAGACTCATTAGAAACACAATGGAAAGAATTCTAAGATTATTGTCTGTGGAATCACATGCTTCGTATTTCAGATCACTGTAGATGTTATAATAATGAAACCCTAGCTTCTGGGCATCTGATCTTAAGCACCTCGGCTCTGGGGATCTATGTATTCTTCCAAAACATCACTTGGCAAATCCATTTCTTGAATGGCCACATCGAGTTCTTCCAATTGTTAAAGGAGCCCAGCATTTGATGCAAGCAAAGGAGAGGAATATTTTTCTTTGTTACATTCTTGGTTTATATCTATTTCATGTGCAGCATTATTAAAGAGGATCGTTTCATATCCAATGCTCAAATTGGTTTCAAATATGCCTTTCCTTGGGGGTAGAACAAGGTTTGAAATGAGCACATTGCTCATATCCAAGAATCAAGAAGAATACTCAAACATATACTAGAATCAGGAAGCACCAATTCTTTCAGAAGATATTAGTTCACAAGGTGCCATAGGGAGGTTAAAAACTGATCTAAAAAGAACCTTTGAAAAATGATACCTGAGATTTTAGGGGACTTTTGACTACTTTCTCGAGATCTAAATGCAGGTTTGAAAGTACCATTGGAAAGCTTAGGATTTCTAGATGTCAATCGACTATTCAAGTGTGTAAAACAGACTCTCCACGGCTAAGAAATTTGTTTTTTACCAAGACAAAACTTTCACCAGCGCAGAAGATGGAATTATAACTAGTTAGCTGATGAAAAGTAGATCTTTCACCAGCTACTTAGCAAATCTTAAGGCGAAATAGCTGGTGAAACCTATTACATGGCAGCAAGGTCGTATTTTTTCCCATATCTGACTTTTTCTCAACCAAATATTTCAAGGTTGTTTTCTAAAGATGCATAATAATTAAATACATCAGATTTAAGGTTTTATCTTGATGTATTATGTGTTTAAGAAGGTGGAAAGGTAAAATTGGTGAAACCTGTTACATGGCAGCAAGGTCGTATTTTTGCCCAGATTTGACTTTTTCTCAACCAAATATTTCGAGGTTGGTTTCTAAAGATGCATAATAATTAAATACATCAGATTTAAGGTTTTATCTTGATGTATTTAATGTTTAAGAAGGTGGAAAAGTGAAAATCGTGACCTATTTCATGAGCAAAAAACTGCCTTTTTTGCCAAAGGTGGAAAATTCGAATTTCTAATGAAGATTCATCAGCCTTGGAAGGTTTTCTACATTTGTCAAAGAATTTGGAGGATATGAAGGCTATCAAGATAGAGTTTCAATCCTTAGATAGGATCTTTGCCTATTTTGTTTTGACTTTCCATTTTTAGTATTCTAGATCCATTTTTATAGGATCTCATCCTACACTTGTTGTATCTATTTTGATTTGACTATTTTTAGCAAATCTGATCCATCTTTCAAGAATCTAGATGTCATCTTGTAAGGCTATAAAGTCAAAGATATTTGGAGCACTAAAGGGTTCAATCTTGGATACATTTTGCTACTGTTATAGACTCTTATTTGATAATAGAATCACAGTCTTGTTTTTTCTTCAATATCAGAATTGCTCATGCATCTTATCTTTCTGTACTTTACTTCAGTTTGTCTTAGCTTCTAAAGACTGCCATCTCTTTATTAAGCTCATAAACTTGAATTTAAGGACTTCTTGTTATCTTGTATTGACCCTACACCTAGTTGTATTTGGTTATCAAGATTAGTATTCTTCATCCCCTGTTTAAACTATCTTGTCTGATTATTGATTTCTAAAAGCACTGTCTTATTCGAATGTATGATGAGTTGTCCATTTCATTAGTCATTGAGTTATCCCATTGTTCTAAGCATACAAAATTTACCATATTCTTGAGTTACCAAGCATATTTGGCCTACAACCCCAAAGAGTTTCTTGGAGTGATAACAAATTGGCGCCGTTGCTGGGGAGAGGAGATTGAAGCTCAGCTTCCCTGGGAGACGACATAGATCTGATCTTTGATGATAAACAAAGGTTGGACACTACATTGGTTGTAATCATCTATCTGTCAACTCCATGAAGGATAGATTCAGTGGTGACTCCATGATATTCAAATGTCAAAAGCGTTTGCTACTCTTTTGGCTCGAAGGTTTGCACCTCTTGACTTCTCTTCAGTTCCTGATTTCCCACATCCAGTACCTGATATGTCGGAATGGGGAGATTTTCTGCCTAGCTTCAAAGAGAGCAAAGAAGACAATCCTGCAGAACACCTCATCAAGTTTCATGAGTGCATGGATCTATTAGATCTACAGCATGAAGATGTTCATGTTTTCATTGTATGGTGATGCACATCAGTGGTATTTTTCTTTACCTCCTTCCAACATTTCATCATTGAAGGATTTTCACAAAGCATTCACTGAGCACTGCAAAAGGTATTTTTCAGATGAGTTTGCATTTGATAATTACTGTGATGAATATGAATTACATTGTAAGCTTGAAGATGTAAATCTAGAAAGAGCTCCCCCTCATAATATGCCACATCCCTTTAATGATCTTTCAGATGTTGTGTTTTCCCATCAACATGAACTACAAATGGATAATAAAGAAACTGAATGCTCTCTTACCATCCTCAAGTCTGATTGTTATGAATTCAAAGAACTGGTTTCTTTAACTACACATAGAGATGATCATAAATGTATACATGATGTGGTTAATGATAGCTTCGAAGATTATGTTACAACAGGGGACATCTATCATTGTAACCAAAATATTGGTGATCTTTGGATGGATAACCATAGCATTGATTCTTTTGGCATTGTATAAAATGCATCTATTGACTTACTTTGTCATGAAGATGAGATTGTCCCTTTTGAAAACCCCAAAGGTGATTATCAGATTGATACATTAGCAGGTGATAGTCTCATATCTGCAACATATTCTAAGGGCAACCCTCCACTTTCAGATTTGTAGTTCAAGAGAAATGGTAGTGACTATGAAGAACAATATTTTCAGAAAACATCTAATCTTCAAGAAAGACAACAAGAGGATTATATTTCTCCTTATGTATCTTACATGTCAATGTCAGATGAGAAGGATGAATATGATGAGGTAAAAGATGATATTTTTTCAAATCTATTTCAAGATCCTATTGCTGATGACTCTATGCTTGAATCTTCATCTCTATCATTAGAAATTGTTCTTGATGTTCCCATATTTGATAAATATGGTGATGAGGAAGAAGACTTTAAGTATTGGGAAGGATTGTGGACTACTGAAATTTCATCTAGTCCTACTTTTAAACAAAAAGATGATCAGAGATGTTGTCATAAAGATCAGATTGCCTCCTTTGAAAACTCTAAATATGTTGAACATACTGAGATATCAGTAGAAGACAGTTTCAAACCTGCAATAGATAGTAAGGACAACTTTCAGTTTTTTGATTGTAGCACACACGAAGAAGAGGATGATGAGGGCAGCTTAGAGTTTCCAGATTTGCAAAGACTGTCTAATCTTCAGCTAGAACATCAGGAAAATTGCAGCATATATGAAAAGGAAGATGACGAGCAGAAAGGTTCAGGTTAGAAATTGAGTTTGTATTTTTCTCCAACAGAGATCAAGCAGTCTACATTCAACATTGAGTTTTGTGAAGGAAAAGAAGAGCAGCATTATAGTCAATTGGATCAACAACTCAAAGAGGTATTTCATTGTGACTTTAATGACCCTTTTGCCAACTATTTGGAATCTTTGAACAGTATATGTGTTAAATTATTTTTATCACTTGGAAATTGGCTTGATCGTCTATTCAAACCTCTTTTCTGTTGGCTATCCCTTCCATTGTTGTTCGGGTCAAGATCTAGCATGATGTCAATAAATTAGTTCTTTACATGGCTTCATTGGAAGCATGACTTCACTTGATAAGAGGTAGTACAATTGGTTAGTGTAGGAGTAGGCAGAAGAATAAGCTCGCCATACGAGCAGCTAGATATTTTCAGTTGTTGAGCTCATAAATAAGAAAGGCAGGCTATAAGCAGGCTACATGAAAGCTACAGGCAGGTTGCAGGTTTGAAGAGGAACAGTTGCACAAGCCATATGACTCCATGCTCAATGCTAAAGGCTACTAGAACTACTAGGTTCTTGGAAACCTCGCAGGGAGGTCTCCATCCCAGTTGGAGCCAAATGTTATCTCCCAAAATGAATCAATCAATTTGTTCCATTTTGTAGGTGATAGCGTGGTCATTAATAGGATCCTATATAAATTTTTAGCTTTTAGAAGTGTCAAAACATAGGATTTAAGGTTTATTCTAGAAATAAATTGATCCTCCAAAGGTTGTTTCAAAATTTTGTGAAAAAACTTTTCAACAACTAACATATGTTGTGAAGTTGATGTTAGCTGGTGAAAGCCTTGGGTTTCAACAGTTAAGGTGTAGTCCCCGCAAGCAAGCAAGCTGGTGAAAGCGCTAGATACAGATTTCTCTTAAATGACTCCAGAAATAAAAAAGGGACATGCTCGACACACGTCATACAATCATTATGGCCATCTAGTCGAAACAAACGATGATGATGATACCATTTGTTCAAGTTTTAACAGGGCATTATGGCGGATCATGCTCACAAATTTCATGCGACAACAAGGAGAGGGATTGAGCTAACAAAATCTCAATCATCATTGGAGATAGAGGAGAAAGTAACAACCATTAGTTAACACTCAAAGCCACAAGTAAAATCCTAAAACTCAAAGCCACCAAAAGGAGATGGTTTCGACATCTCAATATATAGCTCATAACACATTAAGCTGCCGAAAGGGTATGCTAATGATTTGTTGAACAACGCATCAAACAAGTCTGAATCAAATTGAAAGGCATATGTCATACAGGTGTCAAGAGTTTCCAGACTCATTAGCAACATAATGGAAAGAATTCTAAGATTATTGTTTGTGGAATCACAAGCTTTGTATTTTAGATCACTGCAGATGTTATAATAATGAAATCCTAGCTTCTGGGCATATGATCTTAAGCACCTCAGCTTTAGGGATCTATGTATTCTTCCAAAACATCACTTGGAAAATCCATTTCTTGAATGGCCACATCGAGTTCTTCCAATTGTTAAAGGAGCCTAGCATTCGCTACAAGCAAAGGAGATGAAGATTTTTCTTTGTTACATTCTTGGTTTATATCTATTTCATGTGCAACATTATTAAAGAGGATCGTTTCATATCCATCGCTCAAATTGGTTTCAAATATGCCTTTCCTTGGGGGTAGAACAGGGTTTGAAATGAGCACATTGCTCATATCCAAGAATTAAGAAGAATACTCAAACATAGACTGGAATCAGGAAGCACCAATTCTTTCAGAAGATATTAGTTCACAAGGTGCCACAGGGAGGTTAAAAACTGATCTGAAAAGAACCTTTGAAAAATGATACCTGATCTTTTGGGGGACTTTTGAATGCTTTCGCGAGCTCTAAATGCAGGTTTGAAAGTACCATTGGAAAGCTTAGGATTTCTAGATGTCAATCGACTATTCAAGTGTGCAAAATGGACTCTCCACGGTTGAGAAATTTGATTTTTACCAAGACAAAACTTTCACCAGCGTAGAAGGCAGAATTATAACCAGTTAGATGATGAAAAGCAAAGCTTTCACCAGCTAATTAGCAAATCTTAAGGCGAAATAGCTGGTGAAACCTGTTACATGGCATCAAGGTCATATTTTTTCCCATATCTGACTTTTTCTCAACCAAATATTTCAAGGTTGGTTTCTAAAGATGCATAATAATTAAATACATCATATTTAAGGTTTTATCTTGATGTATTATGTGTTTAAGAAGGTGGAAAGGTAAAATTGGTGAAACCTGTTACATGGCAGCAAGGTCGTATTTTTGCCCAGATTTGACTTTTTCTCAACCAAATATTTCGAGGTTGGTTTCTAAAG
>SNQJ01S0043006.1:62644-99948 GCA_010110895.2 Picea sitchensis | reverse complement strand
GATCTCATCCTACACTTGTTGTATCTATTTTGATTTGACTATTTTTAGCAAATCTGATCCATCTTTCAAGGATCTAGATTTCATCTTGTAAGGCTATAAAGCCAAAGACATTTGGAGCACCAAAGGGTTCAATCTTGGATACATTTTTCTACTATTATAGACTCTTATTTGATAATAGAATCACAGTATTTTTTTGTCTTCAATATCAGAATTGCTCATGCATCTTATCTTTTTGTATTTTACTTCAGTTTGTCTTAGCTTCTAAAGACTGTCATCTCTTTATTAAGCTCATAAACTTGAATTGAAGGACTTATTTCTATCTTGTATTGACCCTACACCTAGTTGTATTTGGTTATCAAGATTAGTATTCTTCATCCTCTGTTTAAACTATCTTGTCTGATTATTGATTTATAAAAGCACTGTCTTATTCGAATGTATGATGAGTTGTCCATTTCATTAGTCATTGAGTTATCCCATTGTTCCAAGCATACAAAATTTACCATATTCTTGAGTTACCAAGCATCTTTGGCCTAAAACCCCAAAGAGTTTCTTGGAGTGATAACAGCTAGATGATCAGTTTTCTTTCCCTTGATGAAAGATGTACTGGTAATCTTCCCATTGCCAGATAATTTTCCACATCAGCGTACCAAGGTGGCTTTGTAGTAACAACAAACAGATGCTCATCTGGGAATTGATCTTCGACTGTTAAGGAGTCGCCTGTTTTGGGTATGTGGGATAGGAAGTTTGCGACAAGATTTTCTCTCTCGGGTCTATCTTTGATGGTGATATCAAATTCCTGCAATAGTAATAACCATCGATTGACCCATCCATTAGTAATCGGTTTATTAGCTAGATATCTGATAGTAGAATGATTAGTATACAGAATAGCCGAATAACCTGTTATATAATGACAAAATTTATTGATGGCATGTATAACAACTAAAAACTCTTTTTCTGTTACTGTATAATTAAGTTCAGCTGGAGTAAGATTCTTGCTAATAAAATAAATGGCATAGGGTTTCCTGTCTTCTTCCTGTCCGAGGATAATGCCTATGGAAATATCTGATGCATTGGTGGAGATGTGAAATGGTATTTTCCAATTTGGTCCCTTCAACACCGATGCTGTCGAGATCAACTTCTTGAGTCCTACAAATGCCACATCACACTTGTTAGACCACTGAAACTCTACGTTACCAGTCAAAGCATGTAAAGGTGCAACGGTTCTTGCAAAATTTTCCATAAATCTACGATAGTATCCTGAAGCACGAAGGAAACTACGTACCTCAGTTTGTGTGTGTGGTGTAGGTAGATTAAGGATTAGCTCTATTTTTGTTGGATCTACTCTAATTCCGTCTGCAGAGATATAATGCCCTAGTACCACACCTTTTGTCATCATCATGTGACATTTTTCATGGCTTAAACATAACCTGGTCGTAATGCACCGTTCTAGTACTTTCTCCAGATTATTCAGTGCTTGATCGAAGTCGTTGCCATAAGGAGTGAAGTCATCCATATAGACTTTAAGTCCTTCGCTGATCAGATCGCTGAATATGCTCAGAATGGCCCTTTGAAAAGTGGCTGGAGCATTACAAAGTCCAAAGGGAAATACTCTATATGAAAAAGTTCCCAAAGGGCATGTGAATGTAGTTTTATCTTGATCTTTTGGGGAAATCTGAATCTGATTGTACCCACTAAAACTGTCTAGGAAAGAAAAAAAATTCTTCCCTACCAAAGTATCCAGGACCTGATCAATGAAAGGAAAAGGGAAGTGGTCTTTTTGAGTGGCTTTGTTAAGTTCCCTATAGTCAACACATATTCACCATTTCCCATTTTTCTTTGGGACGATCACTAATGAGGAAACCCACTGACTATCTGAGATGGGATATATAAAATCTACGTCCAACATCTTTTATAATTCTTCTTTAACGATATCCCTGAGGTGAGGATTCAATCTTCTCCATGGCTGTCGGATAGGCCGGGCATCTTTTTCAACATAAATGTGGTGTGTGAAAAGTTGCGGATCAATACCTTTCATATTAGAGTACTCCTAGGAAAAAGCTTGCTGATATTTGAAGAGGACTTGTATTAGCTTTTGTTGTTGTTGTTAATCTAAATTGACATTGATGTTCAGAGACCTTCCTGGTGCAGTCTTGATGGATTTTCTATTATGAACAGCTGTAGTTGGAATTTGTTATTCCATTAAATCTTCTAGCAGGTCTCCCTTTGCTTCACAGTCTAGAACAACTCGGAGCATATGGAAGGTTGGGTTGTTCATGATGGCTGGGCTATTAATAAACCCACTGATTACGTCATCCTCTAGCCGGTTTTTAAGTTTGAGGGCTTCTTCCAATGTGAGAGGGGCTCGCAAATCCTTTTCTAGGTATCTTGGTGGTGGAAATTTTGGATATACGAAAGTTGGGCTTGGCTTGGCAGGAGGATATAAGATGAGATTCTTTGTGATACCCCCTCTAGCGATTTCCATATTACCCATTCGACATCCTATGTATGCATCTGTTGTTGCGAGCCATGGCCTGCCCAATATCAATGGATGCCCTTCAAGTCCACTTCTTGGGTTGATGATGAGGAAGTCCATTGGATATTCCCAAGAGTCGACGGAGATGGCTATATCATGTAATGTGCCAACTGGTCGAACTACCAATCGATCTGCCAAATGCAAAATTATTGCGGTGGGTTTGAAGGACTCAAAACCCAAGGTATTGCAGGTTTCCATAGTCAAGATGTTGATGGCTGCTCCCAAATCAACTAATGTGTTTGGAAAAGAACAACCCTGGATCTGAACTATCACTATGGGATTCCCCGGGCTTGCATATTTGACCAGTTCTTGTCTGTGACCTAAAATTAGATCAGACAAGGCTCCTACCACGCAAACTGTTGATCATGGATATTTAATTTTTCTGACGGTCTTTCTCCCACATAGATCCTTGATCGTTTTTGCATAAATTGGGATGTCTTGAAGAGATTACAGGAGTGCAATTTTGGTATATAAATTCTTGAGTTCCCCTACAATGTCGAATTTAGGATATACAACTGATTTTGCTATCATCAATCTTTCGGGGAACAGAGGGGAGGGCATTGCATCCTTATCAGGATCTTGTGATTCGACTGTGTTTCCCCATTGCTCGATTTCTTCTATTATTACCATAGTCAAGGGTGTTATTGTTGGTTGTTTTTCATTTTCCTGCTCTTGAAAGACATTATTTTCTTCAAGAGAGATTATGCACCTTGATCTCAACCGTAGTTCGTTGCACCCTACCGAGCTGGTCTCTCCTTCCCCATTCTCCATAATCTGGACGAGCTGAGCCAGTTTGTTATTTGGATTTGGGTGAGGATGGGATGGTAATTGAGGGCACAATTGTGATTGCGGGTTTTGGGGAAGTTGGAGTGGTGCTTGTAACGTAGGTTGAGTTTGAGGGGCCATCCCCATGGGGCGCTGCCAATTTTGATTCTAATTTGGGTTTTGGGTAGTCATGTTGGGCCATTGTGAAGGGTAGATGTTTTTATTTGAGTTTTTCCAGGATGAGGTGGGATATTGTGAGTTAGGCCAAGTGGAAATTGCAGTTGGTTGATTCTGCTAGGCAGGATTTGCAGCGGGCTGGTTTTGTGAAGTGGGATTTGCAGGTGGGTATTGTTGGGGATGCCAATTCTGATTAGTAAATGACTGACCCTGCCATGCGCTACTAGGAGTTTGCTGCTGATTATACTATCCAGAGAAGAAAGAGGAAGGGTTATGGAGTGTATTTGGAGGTCGATTATACCATTGACGACGCTGAGCCATCATATATAACAACTCTGTTTCTTCTTCTGCTTCTCTAAAGGAATATTTCATTCCAGGGAGCGATGGACATTATTCTGTGTCGTGATCTTTGGCGCAGATAGCGCAAACTTGAACCAAATCCAAAGGGCAATCCCTTGGACAATGTTTTCTTCTGCACTTGTGGCAAAATATGGCCAACGTTTGTTTTGCTTCTGTTTTTTTTTTGTTTGGCCTGCAATACATCTAATTGTGTAGTCAGAGTGCTCAAAATATCTATTTTGAAGTTTTCTAAGAGATTACCAACTTCAGCTCACGTAACACCCCCGCTGGTAGTATTGCTATTTCTGGTGAGGGGGATACGCATCCCTGATCTGGTCCATGAACTTCATCTTGAGAACCTGATGCACAATGGCACAATGTCATCATAAGTTTCTTGATAAATTAAATTCAATGTTTCTACCCATTCATCTTTCATACCCTTAATCAGAGTTTCCTTAAGTACTTCACCTGGTAACGTACCATAGGGTGATCTTTGTAAATTATACTAAAATATCTCAACATGCTCTTCTAATGATTCATTTTCTTTTGCATTCATTTGAAATATTTCATCTTTTAAGTCTCTGGTTCTAAAATAATCCTGATATTTTGTCAAGAAGGCATGTTTCATCTCATCCCATGAGATTATAGTTCCACCCCCTAATCTCATAAACCAATGTAGAGCTGCTCCTTTCAAAGTGGAGTGGAACAATTTTAATTTTTGGGGTTCAGAGGTGTAATCACACCCTCTACATAGGACATCAAATTCAAATAAGAATGCGTCCGGGTCTTCTGAGATTAATCCATGAAAGGTTGGTAGGTTTTGTAGCGGAATTGCCTTCATGGGGGCATTGGCGATTGGATCAACTATCAGATATTCCAATGTGGAAGTCTGGGGACGTTGTGGATTTAGTTGTTCCATTTGATCGAAAATATGCCAGAAATCTTTAGAGATTTCTTGATCCGGATATTTTATTCGAATTGGTTGGTTATCTGATCCTCTAGGGGTTTTGATTGCACCCCCTCTATCTGGGATTTTGGGTATGCCTTCTTCTTTCACATGAGATTTAGGATCAGGTGGTGGGTCTATCTTAGCTATCCTGCAGGTTTCTCCTTCTCCTTCCTCCAGATTACAAGAGTTTCCCTCTTCCAAAGGGTTGAGGGGTGGAAGATTTGTTCTCTAAAAGCTTTGCTCAATACCTTCAGTTTTGCTATGAATCTCAGCCTGGGCTGCAGTTGGTGAAACTGCCACCTAAGGGATTCAGGTAGATCCTTTTCTAGGTCCAACCGAAGCTTGATATTCTTGTTTTCGGATGATGTCATCTATGAAAGTGCATCTTCCAGGGAGCACCGAGCCCTAGGCTTTGGTAATTTTTGGTGGGGGTTTTGTTTTTTCAAGATCTTTCTTCTTAGTGATACACACTTCACACACACAAAAAAGAAAATCAAGAATGAAAAACACCTATGCAACCTCTTAATACGTCAGTTGGCATAAGAATCTTACTTTTTTCTTGCGTAGGTTATTACCTTCCGTCTTCAATACCTCATACTCCAGAGGCACAATCTATGCTACCTTTGACATTCTTCCCTGACAACGGCGCCAAAATGTTGGGGTCTAAAGATGTCTAAAAACAACCTTAGTTTAACATTAATTTATCAACCCGAGGATTCGTCTTTTATCTCAAGAATATCGGCAAAGTCTATGAAGATAGCTCGTAGAGGCTAAAATCGTGTAGTTAAAGAAAATCTGAGTTTATCAACAATCAATTTCCTCAAACATTCATTAAAGATTCTAGGATTTGAAGTCTAATGTTGTGCAATGGAAAGGAACTAATTAATCTATTGAATTCATTTTAAGAGAAATAATTGAATCTAAATAAAGATTTGCAGAATTGACTATTATTATGAATCGAATTATTGGAAAGGAAAAATGCAAATTACTCTATCTATGGAAAGAAATAGCGACTGTAATCTAATCGAAAGAGACAACAATTGTACTTATATTGAAAGGAACAACAACTATATCTTAACAGAAAGGAACAACAAATGTAAACTAAGTGAAAGGAACATCGCATATGAACTTATGAGGAACTGTCATTCATCAAATCTCAGTAATAGGAATTGAAACAACAATCATCTAATGCTTAAGAAAATATCTATCTCTTGCAAATGATATAAAATCATCAACACACTTATGCATTCATTTAACTACTGTAAAAGAGAATCGAATCACAAAACATAAATTGAACTGATACAATTATAGGTCGAACAATAGCTCCTTCAGACTGAGCCCTTGGTCCTTAGAAGCACTGCTATTTGAAATTCAGTATGTAGAAATGGTAAAACCACTCAAAGATTTTATTGATTTCATAGTTGGTACACCATTTACAAAAACTGCTACCGGAGAGCAATTCTAAGTTCTGAGTTCTTGGGTGCAATTCTTCTATATCCTTTCAGGATCCATTTACCCCTTATATATTACAATAATCTAGGTAAATTAAGCTATCCTAAGGATCGATAGATCCTCAGGATTGCTTTACTATTATAAAGTTACAATATAAGAAACTCAATCATCTTCGAAACTGCCTTGCGCCATAAAGTCCTCACCCTCCAATAGCTTGCGCATCTTCAAGACTTCCTTTGCTATCTTGGGTCTGACAATATTTAACCAATCCTGTAATAAAACCAAACAATTCCAATCGTATTTTAGAGTCTATGTAATCTAATTTCAACAATAACTCTAAAGACTATATTATCCATTTTCTATCCTATTTGCTCTCCTAAATAACCAAAAATTCAATCAAGATGATATCATGAAATGTGGGAAAAAGGAAGATATTTATACCTTTTTCTTAACCTAACAGTTACTAGGGAAGATACAGGAAAAAAGGAATCCGAACAACCAGAATTTTCAATGGATTTTAGCGAAAGCGAGGGATGAAGGAAAAAACATCAACATAGTTACACGTTGTTGGCCCTCAACCAAATTTTGAGAGAACATTGGTCGTGTTTGACCATTTTTGGGACTTCGACAGACTGGTCGAAGATGGAGCGCCTAGGCGGAGCTGAGATCGCGGGATATCACTTGGTTTGCGGGCTTTTTGGGCTTTTAGGGTTTATTTAACAGGTATGGGATGTCGACCCATGGGTTTACCCGTGCTTAGGCCTTTTTGTAATTTATAAATAAGTATATAGCACTTAGAGCGAAGTGAGTCTAAGTTGGCTTCGTGCAAGAATATGTAAAGGTTGCTAAGTGCGGAGAACAATTGTTGGCTTTTGTGCATATTGTGTGTTGCGACCTGCAGGGATAACTGCAAGTGACTGTAAGAGGCTTCGTGCAGACAGATTGTGTAAGGCTCTGTGCCTTGACTTGATTTTGAGGAAGGTGGATCTAGTGCGCTATGCATATATCACCTGTCCAGTGCGAAGTTGGATATGTGTCTTTGTGCACATGAGCAGAAGAATGTAAGAAGATTGAAGGAGACTAATAAAGAAGAAGAAGAAGTTGGTGGACGTAGCCCCACACTGGGGTGAACCACGTATATCCTATGTTGATGTGCTGTGTGCAATATGTTCATGTTATTTATGTGTTTATTTGCTCAGTGCATTGATCTTTATATATGTTAGATAGATGTATGGATGCTTAGTGCTCTACTAATGGTAAATGAATGCTAGATCTGAGTTAATGTTATGTGCTAAGCGATTGGAAGTGTTAGATCTGATTATTACTACGTTGTTCTGTACTTAGGGTTTGATCTACGATGTGAATGAGAATACTAATCTAATGCATATTGTTGGCTAAGTGCTCGGTTAAGTGTTGTAATCAAAGACCTGTGTCCCAACTAGGTTGTAGACACCTGAGTCCTGCAACCCCCCTTGCCTCCACCTCGGGTGAGACTTCATCTGCTTCGTAGGTGTTGCTGAAAGGGACGATAGTTAGGGTTTTGTTGGTGCGTTGTTGAAGTGTTGAACCCTGGGTCTTCCCCTGTGCCAATAAATGGTTCTGTTTCCGGGACTTGAAACTATGATTGTTGGGAACTGAAGAAAAGAGAAAGATCTGTGCATAGATCTGTTGCTGTAGTGCACAATATTCTACTTGACTTGCGAAGCTCTGTGCTAAAAGAGAAGTTCGATTTGAAGAAAAGAGGTAAGATCTTAAAGCTTTGTGCTCTGGTAAAGGTAAGATAAGTGGAAAGTTTTTTTTTGAAAGTATGGATCTAGGTATGTTTGATAGACTTTGTCCCATTCTGAAAACCAGGGCACAGTTAGGAGAAAGAGTTGATCTGAATAAATATGATAGAGATATAAAAAGATATGTTATTCCTATGCATAGGCATAATTTTTGGACTAATAAGTGGATGCAGGAACCTATAAAGAATTTTTGCATATTGCAGGTCCATCACTGTGATCCCAGTGTGTAGTACAGGAAAGGTTGGGGATCATTTAAAAGAAAGAGAAGATTGACACTGTGTTATAATTGCAGAAGATTGGTACATATTGCTATGGAATGCTCTGGTATGGGTCCTATTTGTCTTTGTTGTAAAGCTTTTGGTCACAAAGTTGAGGATTTCCCTAGAATGATTTCCAAAGTTGAAAAGATGAACATGAGACAAGAAAACTACAAAGAAGATCAAGAGACTAAGGATATGTTAGAGAGCCATAAAGAATCAGAGACTATGTTATTACAGATGAAATAAACACTGAATGATCACAGAGACATCAGTTTACCAGAGATCTTAAAAGAGAAACAACACATAGAAACAAGAATAGGAGACTTCGACATAGACTCGGTCTTGGATGAAGAAACACATGTGAATATCATGCCAGAAAGCACTTGGGAAATTTTGGGAAAGCCTACTATGGTTCCTTCATTGGGAAGGATAGGATTGTTTAAAGGAAAGATGATAACCCTATGTGGAAGAGTTACTAATGTACCTATGATTGCTCATGAAACATCGATCGAAGAAGAATTTGAAGTCATTAGGTTTGTTGAGAATATCGCTCCTTTCCCACTTTTGTTAGGAAGCACATGGATTGAGAAATATCATATCCGAAGGAAAGCAGAGGAGGAAGCTACATAACAGAAAAAACAAGAATTAAGGGACTTCATAGCCAGAAAAATAACGTGACAAATAGAAGAACAAGAGAATAAGTCGAAGCAATAAAGGGCCAGAGAATTAGCTGTCGAAGTTGAAAGAACACAAGAAGGCTTAAAGAACATGTTCATGCAGGAAAGAAGTGCATCCACCCCAGAAATAGTAAGAGAAGAGGTATTACCTTTGAACCCTTTGAAAGACCCTCAGTAGTGCGAAGTTACTACGCTAAGAGAAGATAAGAATAAAAATGGAAAGAGGAATCCAAAGACTCAGATCACAGGAAATAAGGAAAGAAAGCTCAGTAAGAAGAAAGAAAAGTTAGAAAAACTGCAGGAAGTTCTAGAGTAGACTTCGCAGAAGGCAGGCTTGTAGAACTTGAACCTCGCCGGAATAGCAGAACCACACAGAATGGGACTTCATCACGACAGAGCTATATGACCGTTGGAGGTGTCCCGACCATTAGAATGATGCTCCAGAATGGCTAGAAACACAATTATTGACAGAAATATCACCATTGGGCCATTGAGACCGTGCCATAATGGATGGATTCGTATTGATTGAGGCATTCCTACTCGTTGGAGGAATCCGTTATGACGTTTCTTATTTAACCCGTCGAACGCTACGCCAGGACCACTTTTTGCAAACCAAGATATCTGAGCTAATAGAGAACTAATTTCATATTGCGCTATGATGTCTAGACCTCACCATCCATTTGATTACCTGGTCTGTCTGTTCACCTACCCGATCCCCTTGATTACAAGTGTGATTGTCGGGTGAGCATAGTGCGCTAGAGAAGTATGTGGAGGAGATTTTGATCGACCTCATGGATGAGAAATTCATGTCTGTAGGAATACAGGCATCGTTGACGTGCAGATTGAAATCATCCCCCTCGACTACATGTTGGTCTAGCTGAACCGTGACTGAGAAACGAAGAAAGCACCGTGATGATCTGGCGAACGTGAAACAGATCCTGTTGGTTATCCCTGACTACATCCCGCCTTTGGCTGGCGCGATTAGTAGTGACAATATCCAGCGTGATTTCGAATACACGTTGATCACTGCGTACCTCCCAAAGGGGATACACACAGTTGGACCTCAGTTGGGACTGATCCCAGCTCTCAAGATCAGTGACTTCAACCTCGGAGACCGAAAGAATTACGTGATGCTCGCACCGCATAGGTACCTAATGAAGACGACTAGGAAGAAGCTGAAGATAGTTCCCCAACTGTGGATTAAGGAGCTCACATAGTCGACGATCTTGAATGTGATGAAGATCCCCCACTTCGGCCGACATCAGGAGGTTAACACTTGTGTTAAAATCCTCCTATCGTGCTACCACAGAGGCTATTTGTGTCTTGAAAGGAGCGTGACTGTGGATTCGACACTGATCCACCTGATCACTGGATTGAGCATGCAGGGACTAGACCCTCAACAGTTCCACCCAGGGAAGGCTGCAGATCGCTCCCTGACACATCATATAAAGGAATCTTATGATGATGTAGAGAAGGGAAAGTGAAGCTACAAGGTAGCCTCCATCCAGGATGGGGCAATGATCCTAGCTTGTCATCTTCTAGCTGGAAAGATCATTCAAAAGAACCATCTGAAACAAGTCACAGGGTTCATAGTGGACCTCGCAGGGAAGTGTGTTGAAGGAATGCAGATGAACTGGGCGAGTTACCTCATCAATGAGTTGGAGAAGGACTGTCACGAAGCGTAGGACCAAGGATAGGAGTTTCATTTCAGTTGGTTACTGATTTTAATCGCATTTGTCGCCTGGAAAATGTCGGAAGGAACAACCTTCCTGGACGTTGAGCCATCAGAACCGTTGGCCGCGCAATTCGCCACCTGATGGTATACAAACGATATGGTGAAGAAGTGAAAATCGAATGCAGTGTTCCATGCTTACTATCTACAGCTGAAGCACTCCATTGAAGCATTCCCACAGATGACCCCGAATACTTTACATAAATACAGGCTGCTAGCGAAGTTCTGTGTAGGCTGACACTTCATCTACATCACTGTGTGCAGGGATGAAAGTAAGGAGGAGCTGCAGTCTTATTATAAATTGACCGATGAAGACATGGCGGAGATCACTACGGAATGGCTAGTAGAATTCCTTGTACCGATCGAAGATGCAGAACTCTCCAACCCCGATATCATCGGAAGTCCTTTGGTCACCCGGACTGAGAATGATGGACAAAGCAACGCGAAGAAAAATAAGAAAAACGAAGAAGTACAAGACATAGAAACTGATGAGGAGGACAACGCATTAGATGAAAGTAGGCATGATTCACCTGCAGGAGGAGGAGGAGATGAAGTGAATCAAGAGGAAGGAGGGGAAGAAGGAGACAAGCAAGAAAAAGGTGAAGTGACACCGCCGAAGGATCCCCTCACCACAACAGAAGCATCATAGAAGAGGAAGGTTTCCCCAGAGAAACCTTTGGCAAGAAAGAAGGCCCGCGTCAACAAGCCTCAGTCGAAGAATGTGCTCACAGTGGACGATGTTGATCTCATCATCACAACCATAGAGGGTGCCTCAGAAGACATCTTGCAGAGACATGGAGAAAAGTAGGAGTCGATGCATGACATAATTGAGAAGGAGCTCAAGGACATACACCAAGCTATCCATTCAAGCCACACAGTATCTACTGTGCCTTCTTCACAGAAAGTGTAGAATTGGGGGGTGAGCCCACCCAATTACGTAGATTAGTAGATGCAATAGAGGCTCGACTTCATCGAGCCCAAAAATAAAAGGAAGAGGTTGCATAAGCCATGAAGCAAGAAAAGGAGGAGGGATTAGAGAAACTTTGAATTGCGCAGCAGGAGAAAGATGAAGTTAGGGCGATGTTCGAGGAAGACAAAGATAAGAAGTAGAAATAAAAAGACCAACTGCTTGTAGAGTAGACTATGGTCAAAGAGGTAGTGACTAGAGCACTTCGCTCTGTGTCGGGCTTGGAACAGGAGGAACGAGAATCAACTGAAATGCAAGTGGGGAAGCTCGCCAAAGCCATTCAACAACTTCAAGCATGGATAATAGAGCTAGAACTCCAAGTAGTACCTAGCACTTCACAAGAAGTGCATGATCAGAGGGAAGAAGCTACTAGGAGTGCAGTAGAAAGAAACAAGGCACTCACCTCAAGTGTAAGAAACTAAGTGATCGTAGTGCGCAAACTTATGAGTGCCTTGCAGAAGATCCAGAGATGAGGAAATTGGAAGCACAACTCCAGGAGGAAAAGTAGCAGGTGTCCACAGTAAAAGCACATATGAATCTTCTTACTGCATTTGAGAAGATGAAGAGGTCGTAGGAGAAATGCGTAGTCTAGCAATAAGTTACTGTCATCCAAAGAAAGGTCACGGAGGTTACACAGTGGCTCCAACCAGTGCAGGATGAAGCCTGCACGCTTTTTGAAGAGATTGAAGGACAAGGCTCACAACTGGAACAGGTGGTCGCGACAATGGAACAACGCCTAGAAGGGCCTATCACCGAGCAAGTAATTCAGAAGTTCACCGAGAAGGAGGCTCTGGCGAAGCAACAAGTCGAGGTAGATCGAGGCCTTCGAAGTAGTGTTTCCCAACTTGGAGTGACTCGAGATGAGTCACAGGTGAGTGTTGGGGGCCTGTTGGCCCTCGACCAAGTTTTGAGAGAACGTTGGTTGTGTTTGACCATTTTTGGGACTTTGACAGGTTGGTCGAAGATGGAGCACCCAGGCGGAGCTGAGATCGTGGGATATCACTTGTTTTGCGGGATTTTTGGGATTTTAGGGTTTATGTAACGGGTATGGGATGTCGAACCATGGGTTTACCCATGCTTAGGCCTTTTTGTAATGTATAAATAAGTAGATAGGACTTAGAGCGAAGTCAGTCTAAGTTGGATTCGTGCAAGAATATGTAAAGGTTGCTAAGTGTAGAGAATAGTTGTTGGCTTTTGTGCATATTGTGTGTTGAGACCCGTAGGGATAAGTGCAAGTGACTATAAGAGGCTTTGTGTAGACAGACTGTGTAAGGCTCTGTGACTTGACCTGATTTTGAGGAAGGTGGATCTAGTGTGCTGTGCACAGATCACCTATCCAGTGCGAAGTTGGATCTGTGGCTTTGTGCATAGGAGCAGAAGAATGTAAGAAGATTGAAGGAGACTAATAGAGAAGAATACGAAGTTGGTGGACGTAGCCCCACACTGGGGTGAACCACGTATATCCTGTGTTGATGTGCTGTGTGTAATATGTTCATGTTATTTATGTGCTTATCTTCTTAGTGCATTGATATTTATATATGTTAGATAGATGCATGGATGATTAGTGCTCTATTTATGGTAAATGAATGTTAGATATGAGTTAATGCTATGTGCTAAGCGATTGGAAGTTTTAGATCTGATTATTACTACGTTGTTCTGTACTTAGGGTTTGATATGCAATGTGAATGAGAACACTAATCTAATGCATATTGTTGGCTAAGTGCTTTGTTAAGTGTTGTAATCACATACCTGTGTGCCAGCTAGGTTGTAGACACCTGAGTTCTGCAACCCCCCCTGCCTCTACCTCGGGTGAGACTTCATTTGCTTCGTAGGTGTTGCCGAAAGGGCCGATGGTTAGGGTTTTGTTGGTGCATTGTTGAAGCATTGAACCCTGGGTCTTCCCCTGTGCCAACACACACGGAGGAGCTAAAACATGCAATGACATAGCTTGACAAGAGCCAGTACAACACTAGTGGGTGAAGAAGAATGTCGAACCAAGGAAACAGTTCGACACGCTGAACGAAAAGGAAACATTTAAGCAAGCAAGACATGAATTCTTGAAGCAAGACATTGCATCAAATTCAACTACGCAACAGAGCAAGGAAGAGCCAGAGTACGATATTCCCCCATCGTTCGATCATACCAAAGAAATGTAGCCCTTGGGACAAGTAAGTACAATCAAAGGCATTTTGCAATCATGTGTAAAACTATTGAATGATCTGTCCTCTGTCAAAATATTGCAAAATATATTAGAAAGATGTAGCATAGAGACAGAAGGAAAACTAGAACAAAAAATAGTCAATCACCTCCATACCAGGAGAAGAACAAGTAGGGAGTTCAGGCTGAATGACAACATCAAAGATTTCAACATGGGAGACATCATATTGGATCTAGGTTCCGAAGTCAATGTATTACCCAAGAAGACATGGAAATGTATGGGAGAGCCCACATTAGGATATTCACCTATTCAGTTGAAACTAGAAAACCAACACAGAGTTCTCCCAATTAGTAGACTGAAAGGAGTGACAATAGACCTGGATGGAGTGTGCACTAAAGCAGACTTCGAAGTGATTGAAATAGTAGACGACACAACACCATATCCAACATTGATCGACTTGGATTGGGAATTCGATAACCATGCCATAATCAATTTAAAGACATGAAAAATGACATTTGAGTCAGGAGAATATAAGGTCATTGCACCATTAGACCCATCAGAAGGGGAGAGGTTTGTAGAGCCTACTTGCTTGGACTTGGAGGAAATCATCTAGTTGTACAAGACAACTGCACGAGATGAGGATTACGTAAACCTAACTACATATGGGATACTCAGTTGGTGGAGCATTACTTCATTTGCAACAAACTTAGATACGGGATTGGAAAACTGGAAATAGAGGCTACACGAAGTCTCCACAAGAAGATGCACAAGAATAGACCGTGTAGTAAGATGGGTAGGAACAGAGATAAGGGAACCACTGAGTTTCCATGGGGTAAACGATATAGAAGCATTCTTGGAACAATACAAGGACAGAGTATTAGAAAATCAGAGACTCTTAGCACTCGATATAGCACTCAAGGCCACACCTGGAAGATGGTGGGGCGCACACAAGGAAACAATGAAGGATTGGTACCAATGTAATTGGTTACTGTACATAAGGTTTGGCACAGAACAGAGAAGCAACCAGCAACAAAAGTATGATGGACAGGGGCCACCAGTGGAACACTTGGAGAAGTGCAGAGCGTTGTGGACAATGACACCCCCAGAGGAATGGCCTCATCATTTCATACACACCTTAGAGGGAATACCAGAAAACTGGTATACAGACCAACAACTGCACAGAGGAACTTTGAGCTGGATAGTATTGCAGCAAAATTTTATAGTCACTTTCTCATTCGAGCATGAGAACCCCAACATAGATGCAACACTTAAAAAAATAAGAGGGGTGATATTCATTCAAGAACCTGAAGTTGAACTCATAACAGAGGAACAATAGTGGAACTGACAGATAATGAAGGAACTGTTGTCATGCTACCATGTGCAGGAAGTCATACTAGATGAAGATGATCAACGTGATATCCATATTGAGGAAGTTGAAGGTGAAAGAGAAGTAGGAGGTCCACCTCTAGAATCAGAAGTAATTGCTACGTCGATCAGGGTGAAGAAAGTCAACATTAGGACAATTGAGAATCCCAAAATGACCAACATTGGAGACTACTGGGATGAACAAATAATAGAAAGCATAACAGATTTACTACATGAGTACAATGACCTATTCCCTACAACGTTTACAGAAATGAAGGGCATAGCTGGAGAGCTAGGTGAAATGAAGATACCACTCAGAGTTGAGGCAAGACTACATCAATCCAACTGTCGATGGTGTACTTAGCTGGATAAGTATCACATCATGTGCTTTCGACTCAGACACTTGTCTGGAGAATTGGAAGCAATGCTTACATGAGGTATCAGACGGAAGATGCACCCGAATAGACTACATAGTAAGGTGGTTTGGAATAGAAGTTAGAGAACCTCCAATTTTCCATGGAATCAACGACTTGGAATAATACCTAATAAGATATGAGGACGAAGTATCAGACAATCATATATTGTTAGCTCTTGACATCGCACTTAAAGCTACACCTGCAAGATGGTGGGGCACACACAAAGAAACAATCAAGGACTGGTACCAATGTAAGCGGTTACTGCACATCAGGTTTGGCGCAGCACAAAGAAGCAAACAACATCAAAATATGATGGATAGGGGGAACCAACATAACACTTGGAGATATGCAGAGTGCTGTGGAAAATGACACCCCCAAAATAATGGCTTCATCATTTTATACACACATTGGAGGGCATCCCAGAAAAATGGTATACGGACTAGGAACTGCACAGAGGAACTACGAGTTGGACAGTACTACAACAAAACTTTACAGTCACTTTCTCATTTGAACATGAGAACCCCAAAATAGATGCAACACTTAAGAAAATAAGAGGGGTGATATTCTTTAAGGAACCAGAAGTCAAACTCATAACATAATAACAACAACAGAACATATAGACAGTGAAAGAACTGCTGTCATTCTACCATGTGTAGGAAGAAGTACCCGATGAAGACGATCCACATGATATTCAGATTGAAGAATTTGAAGGCGAAAGAGAAGTGGAAGGTCCACCTCTAGAATCAAAAGTAATTGTTGCGCTAATCAAGGTGAAGAAAGTCAACATTGGGACAATTGAGAATCCCAAAATGGCCAACATTGGAGACTACTGGGGCGAGCAAACAATGGACAAGATAATAGAATTACTGCGCGAGTACAGTGACCTATTCCCAACGACCTTTACCAAAATGAAAGGTATTGCAGGATAACTTGGAGAGATGAAAATCCCTCTCAAACAGGAGGCAAGACCTATCAAATAGAGGCCTTACAGATTGAACCCCATCTACAAGCATAAGGTAAGAGCAGAAATCGATAGAATGATGGAAGCAAGAATCATAGAACCAATAGAAGAATCAAAATGGATAATCTCCATGGTAGTTCAAGAGAAAAATAAAGGAGGTATAAGAATATGTGTAGATCCGAGAAAGCTCAATGATGCTTGCCTACATGACCCCTTCCCTACACCCTTTACAGACGAATTCCTAGAAAATGTGGGAGGCCAGGAAGCATACTCATTCACTGATGGATTCTCAGGATACCACCAAATCAAGATATCACCAGAAGATTGACACAAGACTACCTTTGCAACAAAATGGGGATCCTACTAGTACATAATCATGCCTTTTGGACTGAAAAATGCACCAACAATTTTCTCCAGTGTAGTCATTATTGCCTTCAAAAAATTCATCCGTGAGTTTCTGGAGGTATATTTGGATGATTGGACAGTATACAACTTGTTCAAGGATCATGTAAAGGTGTTGAGGCTTATGGTAGAAATATGCGGGCAATGTCAAATATATTTGAACATTAAGAAATGTATATTTGGAGCACCCTTCAGAATTCTATTGGGTCACATAGTATGCAGACAAGGTTTGATCGTGGATCCTTCAAATATTGCAGTAATTGTGAACTTACCACCACCGAAATCAGTGTGCCAGCTGAGGGCCACATTAGGACATACAAGATATTACAGAAAATTTATCAAGGGGTATGCACAGATCACTGCGCCGATGGAGAAATTACTTAAGAAATATACTAAATTCCAATGGAATGAGAGATGTCAGCAAGGATTGGACAACCTGAAGGAGAATATGGTCACATCACCCATCTTAGTCTTTCCATATTGGGAGAAGACATTCCATGTGCATGTAGATGCATCAGCCATAGCCTTGGGAGCTATTCTGGTGCAACCAGGAGTAGGGGATTTGGACCATCCCATAGCATTTGCAAGAAGAAAACTGTCAGACTCTGAGAAAAACTATGACACTACAGAGCGAGAAGGCCTGAAAATGGTATATGCACTTCAAAAGTTCAGGCATTACCTACTTCACAAAAATTTTAATATTTTCACAGATCATTCATCCCTTAAGTACCTAGTCAACAAGCCAATGTTGGGGGGAAGAATTTGTCGACGATTACTATTGTTTCAAGAATTTGACTTTGAATTCATAGTGAAACCAGGGAAGCTGAACGCGGGACCTGATCACTTATCAAGGGTCACCAATGGCGAGGAACATACAAACCTAGAGGATACCTTCCCTGACGCACAATTATTTTCAATTTAGGTCGCGAATGATTATTTTGCTGACATTATTGAGTATTTAAGTACAGGGATTGCGCCACAGGAATTTAACACCGCGCAGAGGAACAATTAGGTTGTCCAAGCATCTGACTACCAGTTGATCATCGGAAAATTATATAAAATGGGGGTATACAACATCTTGAGAAGATGCGCCCTAGAACATGAAAGGCTTAGGATACTAGCAGACGCCCATGAAGGAATAGCGGGAGGACACTATTCAGGCAAAGCTACCGTGCAGAAGGTACCGGACGCAGGATTATGGTGGCCAACTATTCATCGAGATGTAAAAGAATATTGTCAACAATGCAATGTTTGTCAGAGGGTTGGAAAACCAAACAGACGAGATGATATGCCCTTACATCCACAAGTGACGCTACAAGTATTTGAAAAATGGGCTATCGATTTTGTTGGGCCAATTCACCCACCCGCAAGAAGATTAGGCGCATGAAACATCATCACTGCGATGGAATACCTCTCAAGATGGGCAGAGGCAACACCAGTTAAAGATTGTAGCACAGAGACATCAACACACTTCCTGTTTGAACATGTGTTCACTAGATTTGGATGTCCACAGATCCTGATGAGTGACCAAGGCACTCACTTTATCAACAACACTATTAGATCAATGAATAAATAAATCGAGGTCTACCATCAGAAAAGTACGCCATACCATCCTCAGGCAAATGGAACAGTGGAAGCCTTCAACAAGATTCTAGAGAATTCCCTAACCAAGATTTGCAATGTCAACAGGGACGACTGAGATTCAAAGATACCAACAATATTATGGGCATATAGAATTACCTGTAATAAGCTAACAGGGAAGACACCATTTAGATTGGTGTATGGACAAGAAGCAATGGTGCCATTAGAATTCTTGTTACCAAGTCTGAGTGTCGCAGCAATTACAAACATGACATAGTGAGGTGCAGTATAAGAAAGGCTAAGTAAACTGATGAGCATGGAAGAAGATAGGATTATAGAAGGGTTTCACCAAGAAGTACAGAAAGCAAGGGAAAAATATTGGCATGACCGACATATTAAGAGAAAAAGTTTCAAGGAAGGAAACCTAGTCCTACTGTATGAAAACAAGTTTTTTCAACATCCAGGAAAGTTCAGAATGCATTGTTTAGGACCATATGAGGTCAAGACTGTCAGAGACAGAGGAGATGTACAACTGAAGGATTTGGAACAGACAAAATTGAAGGGCATGATCAATGGGATTCAACTGAATATGTACAAGGACAGTCAACCACCTGCAACTTGACAGTTCCCATGCAGTAAAAAAAATAAAATAAAATAAATCTGCACGAAAATCCGCACGCGCAGGTGAGCAAATCAGTATGACGAGAAGGAAAAGAGTCCGCGTGCACAATTCATTAATCTAGTTCAATGAAATACGAATGTTGCACCATAAGAAAAATGTATTCGTATTTCAAAAATCCCAACATGCTGGAAAAAGGACCAACGGTCAGAAAGCACGACAATTTGAAAAATGACAGTTGGGGAATTAAGGTACCAACTGCCAGCGACGGTTGGAATTGTGACAGCCTGTACACATAGGTAAAGACCGTAGCACGACGAAAAGGGAATATTCTGAAAACAAGATGCAAAGGACAAAAGTTAACACGTACAACGGTACTATGCAAAGGACACACCGCCAAAAGTGAAAAAGGGACAACTGTCAGTGCATAACAGTTGTCACTTCGTTGTCCCGCTATAAAGTCGAAAAAAGGGGGGAAAAGAAAATCATTGTGTCAATTGCTAAGGAGAAGAACGCAGAGCTGAGTGAAAGAGAGATATCGTGAAAATTCGACCGAGCATTCATTGATTTCATAGAGTTAAAGCCTAGACACCGTCACAGTGTCACCACCACAAGTTGGAGAGTCAGGCAGGGCCGACAGGAACACGTGAAGTATTGCCCGTGCAACAGACGTACACGATCAAAGGGAACCTATAATGGTGGATGTGGATGCACTCCACACACCAGAGTATGAAACAAACTCAGTGACGATAAAGGAGGAGAAAAACCCAATGCAGGAGTCCGAGCAGATGGAGGAGGACCCCAAAAGAACAGAGTCCACGGGTTCAGCGCCACAGAGCATCACAAGCGTCACGATAGACCGATCAGGCCACAGGTTTAGCACCACAGAGCTAAGAACCAGAGGTAGTATAGGAAGCAGTACACGAGGGTGTATCAGAGGTGGGGGCCTCATCCCCACAAGCCAAACAAAAGGGCCAAGCTGAGAGCAGCATGCACAGAGGGTCACAATCACAGGTAGGAGGGACCCTGGTTTTGCCAAATATTCTGAGCGGGGTGCGTGTTGATGATGATATGGTCAGCGAAGTGACTACCATCAAATACTTTGACCATGATGTGGCGGATGTCACTAAATTTCAAGACCTGGCATCACATAACTATTTGGAAAGCAGGGGAGAAGGCTCATCAGGCATGCCACTGCTAGAGCTGGCATAGTGGATCCTTGCGCTTTATAACACATGAATTATGAATCTACTGGATGTCCCACACTTTGGGAGGGGAAAGCACATCAACGCCTGCGTCAAGCAACTGCTTGCATGAGTGCATGGCGGAATATTATGGATGGATAGGCTGGTGCCTATCACCGTGGAACTCATCACAAGAATCACAGGGCTACCCATAGATGGGGAAAAGCTAGAGCAGTATTTGGAGGAAAAAACCAGAGCCAAGGCCATCTCGGATGAGATCAAGACCAAGTATGGTGCGGAGTGCGGTAACAGGGGCATCAACGATCATGCGACAAGGTTTTCCACCAGACTCCTCAGTTGCAAACTAATGCACAAATGTCACAAAGAGGAAGTACTGGCCGGTGTGGTTGCCGCCACATAGTGTGCAAAGGGGAGCTCGATGAGTTGGGCCCCACATCTTCTGAATTCATTCTTGGAGGATTGCAAGGACACACAGGATTGGGGCTCTGATTTCCACTACTCGTGGTTACTCATCCTCATTGGCCTCATTGGATGGAAAGAACTGGTCTACAACAAGTCTATGGAAAGACCCGAGAAATGTGGCGCAACAAGATATGTATCACTACGTAGCAGCGCATACCCCAAGAGAAAGAAGACAAACACAAAAATCTTTGCGAGGTACTTCATAGAGATGTAGGACCTTATTGTGGATACATGGCGCATTACGCCAAAGACTGTCCAGGAGTTTGGACAGGTTTCCAACTTCAGGGCAACGTGCCATAGTTTATGGATGCAAGAAAAGAAAGACAAAACCAAGGAATGGCTACAACTCAACTATTGCGTCACGCCAAAATAAATCGAGAGAGAGGTCCAGGAGTGGCCCAAAGAATGGAAGGTACCTGAGATTCCAATAGCGGTACCAAGCTCACGGACTCAGACGGAGGGAAGACCAGCCCCAATGCACCAAACATGCACAAACGGGGCCGGAACTAAAAAGAGGAGTGCCCAAGGACAAGAGGGGGGAAGCACCCTAGCCAAGAAGAAACCATGAACACAGAACATACCACTAA
Source organism: Picea sitchensis (assembly GCA_010110895.2). Taxonomy (NCBI): domain Eukaryota; kingdom Viridiplantae; phylum Streptophyta; class Pinopsida; order Pinales; family Pinaceae; genus Picea; species Picea sitchensis. The sequence continues at coordinate 78,554 of SNQJ01S0043006.1, read as the reverse complement.
GGAGGTCTACACAGGCTCCATTGCGCGTAGAACATCCACCACTACACTCCATGGAAGAAGTACGCACGGAAGAAACAAGCGCAGGGACATAGGAAATCCCTTAGGAGGAAGAACAAGGGACATGAACCTAGGAGATTCCTGAGGCTGGAGAAAGAGGGACAACCACTGCAGGGGATACCTAGAGGCCCACTATTCCCAAGCCATCAACCACCCAGGAGAAGTGGCCAGGGGAGGACACCAGTGGAGGCCGAATGAAGGAAAATTCCCACAAGCCATAGAGCCATATATCACTAACCCCGAATGATGTGGAGTTAGTGGCGATAACAGTCGAGAAGAGACTAGTTGATGTTTGGGAGAATGCAGAGAAGCACCGAGCTTCAATTGCAGACCAAGTGCAAGAATTCAAAGCTGCGCTAGAGCAACTAAGGAATAGGGCAACACATGCACCAAAAGAAACACCCACACAAGCTAAGTAAGGAGTACCAGTGCCTAGGACAATGTAGTTTGTAGCACAACCAAGTGCCAATTTTATCATCACGCCAAAGATGATGTTCATTGATGAAGAAACAATGCATAAAACCCTCAAAGACATCGAGACGTTAGATGTGGCATTGGCCAAGATTCCAACAAAGGCACTGTATAAACTTCAAGTAAGTGTTGCGCAAGAGATTCAGTCTAGAGTAAGAGCAGACGCGACAACCTACATGTAGCCCAGACAGAGAATATATCGATGAAGGAAGCCCTCAACCTTGAGGCACAACAGAAGGAGCGAGCACAAAAAAAAGTGGAGGAGATGGATCATCAAATCCACATGTTGTTTCAAGTAATTCCCGAAAACACAAACAAGGAGGCGGGGTTGTTGGAAGAAAAGTTGTGCATGATAGAGCAGACTATCTAGGAGTATAAGGAGAAAATCAAAGAGTTGGAGGAGCGTGTCACACCCACTACTCCTCCAGAAGTTAGAGCGCAACGAGAACAAGAGGCAACAATAGCTGCAGAAGGCATCAACCAAAGCATGCAGACAGTCACTGAGCTATTATAGAAGAGCGCACAGCTCTGGACTCACCTCCTAGAGGATGGGAGCCTCCAGGAACTCCAAGAGAAGGAAAACAAACTCTACGAAACAATGGAAGAAGTGAAGCAACGACATAAAACAATGTCACTACCGAAAAAGATCAAGACTGGCACTAAAATTAAGGCTTTGTAGTTGGAAGAGAAAGCGCTGCAAGTGCAGAAGACAACAAGACATGCATTGTTGGAGCCCCTGTAAGAAAATGCGGATCAACTAGTCATCGAGAGCGATGCAGCTAAGAAGAGCATTGAGCATATTGGAGCTGAGGGTGGAGAGATGTTATAGTCTCTTATCAAAGAATAGGTGGTCACCACCATGGCCAAAAAGAGCAGTCAGGCTCAACAATAGTGCCAATGGATAACATACAGGCAGTATCAGAAGCATGAGGCAAGCAGTGACAGTTGCATAAGTCAAGCAGTGACTTGGGACAAGTCACGGTGTCAGTGTTGGGGGCCTGTTGGGCACATGACCATTTTGGGGAAGAGGCACGACGTGGAGGAAAGACAGTTGGCAGAAAAGCATGAGAGGCGCACATGCAAAAAGAAGGGAAAGAAAGACAACTGGAAGGAAAAATAGCGGACAAAAATGCACATGCATAGGAGAAAAGCGCGCAAGGCCAACATGCAAGAAGACCTAACTGGGTTAGGGTTTTGGTAAGAGAATGTAACAACTAATGATCCAAGAATAGATATAAATAGACACCTAGGAGTTCTAGGGGGTGCTTGTTTTTTTTGTTATGTGTTACTCGCGTGAGATAGAGTAACAGGTCGGTAACATGACTATAATCTGATACCCTTTTGTAACTTGTTGTTGAGCTGTAGGAGAGAATAGTAACTAGACCTTGAGGGTTAGATTGCAAGCTGAGGAGCCTGGTGCTATCTAGTCAGTCTCGTAAAGGTCGAGGAGTCTGTTTTATGAATGTATGAACGGAGTTGTAGTGCGTGTGGTGCCATATATGACAAAACCATAATAAAAGCACCTTAGAGCCAAATCTTTGTGGATGTATCCCAGGAGGGGGTGAACCACGATAAATCATGTGTTATGTGGAATGATTATTATTCATGTCTTTACTATCAATAGATTTTAGATGAATGTTTTGATGAAGTAGTTAGATCTGTTGATTTACATGCATGAATACAGAACGACAGAATAAATAAGATAGATGAATGATATAGTAAGTGACTGAAGATCACATAGTACAATCCTAGATCCCCACTCATTCCCAGGCTGCAAGCACCTAAGCGTTGCATCCACCCATAGAACTATCTCAGGTGAGACTACGTAGTGCACTCTGTATATTGCATTGCCTTCTGGTTTACCAGGAGGGCCGATAGTTTTAGTGGATTTGTTGGAACCCCAATAGACTTGAACCTGGGTCAATCATGTTAAAGGTATAACACAGATAAGAAACCAATAGGATGGAATCCCACTTAATTGTTCACAGTCCCTCAGGCCTTTCCACTCTCCTCCAGGGTTTCCAGCATAGGTTCGACACAGAATCTCTCTGCTAGGTCCTGAGGAATTTTACAATTACAACACAAATTCGCCCAACAACAAAATGATTGCTTCACTTGAAAATTTTTGAACAAAACGTTACATACATGTATGCAACCTCTTTCTCCATGAAATTATAGCTCCAAACAACTGTCAAACATGCCCACAACAACTTCCTTCAAGCTTCAACACCCGAAACTCCTTTGTTGTCCATAAAACTCCATGAAAAAACATCTCTCCATGCAAAAACATGAATGTGTAATTCTGGTCTCCTACCTGTTATCACTCCAAGAAACTCTTTGGGGTTGTAAGCCAAAGATGCTTGGTAACTTAAGAATATGGTAGATTTGTTTGCTTGGAACAATAAGATAACTCAATAGCTAATTAAAGGGCCACTTCATACATTCGAATGAGACAATGCTTTTAGAACTCAATGATCAAACAACAAAGTTTGAATAGGAGATGAAGAATACTAGTCTAGATAACCAAATACAACAATGTGCAGGTTCATACAAGATAGCAAGAAAACCTTTAGTTCAATTTTATGAGCTTAATAAGAAGATAACAATTCTTAGAAGCTAAGCTAAACTGAAATAAAATACAGAATGATGAAAATATGAGAAAATCTGTCATTGAAGACAAAAGAGGACTGTGATTCTATTATCAATAAAGAGTCTAATACAATAGCCAAAAAATGTCTCCCAGATTGAACCCTTGAGTTCATCCTCTGTTTTCAGCTTTATAGCTTTTACATCACAGTATCTAGATCCTGAATTAATGGATCATATTTACTAAATACAGAAAGTCAAAACAATTTTTTACAAAAAGAAAGGAGATGGACCTAGAAAATAGGTCAATTCCTTATTTCATGGTCTCCAGATTATGTAGAACCTTTGTGCTGTGTAGATAAGCCTTCCAAGGCTGTTTGATATTCTTTGATGAAGATAAATTCGAATTTACCAAGTTTAGAAAAAACCCTGATTTATTGCCCCCAAAATAAGTGTCAAATCAACTTGAAATCCTCCTCTAACTCCTTTGCATCAAAAGTGGATCTTAGATTTGACACTATAATTCAATATGTATCTTTGGAAAGCATTTTCAAGAGATTCGATTGAGAAAATCTTCGATCTGGGCAAAAATACACCTTCGCTAGCCAGTCTCAGGTTTCACCAGCTATTTCGCCTTAAGATTTTCTAGTTAGCTGGTGAAAGCTCTACTTTTCATCAGCTAACTGGTTATAATTCTGCCTTTTGTGCGGGTGAAAGTTCTATTTTATCTATGCAAAGTAGTAATGATCCTTCAGCAGCTGCATAAGATGATTGCCGACATTTGATGTTTGAACCTCAAGTGACCTGCAATGAAAAAGAAATCCAAATACAAACTGTTGTTATCTATATGGCTTTGTCCTGTCCTCCCAATACTGTTCTTGATCCTTTCCAGAGGTAACCTGCTGCAGAAACTCTGCAATGCCCTTACGCTCTGAACACATGAAACCACAATATTCAAAAACTCCAGAACATGATCACGAGGCCCATGGTAATCTGTATGTCCTTCTGACATTATGTTGATATCATCAAAGAGATCAAATGTCTCAGGTGTTGGCTGAAGAAGCGACATGACTATTGTGGCTTGCTCGATGTGTGCGACATTGTTCCATATGAAGAGAATTAAACTCTTGATTCACACATCTCCTTTCAATGGGATCACTGTACAATGTTTTGAATACAGATAGAGGACCAAGAAGTTTGGGATTGGTAAATTCCATCATTGCATAGAATTCATTCAAATCATTCTGAACTGGAGTTCCAGTCAACAAAATTCTCTGAGGACAATTTAATGCTAATAGAGCATCAATAGTCTTGTTCCTGGCACAATTTTTAAGCCTGTGTGCCTCGTCACATACTAGAAGTTCAAGTTTTGCAGACTCTATTATATAGACATATTTCCTTAATAGTTCATAAGATGTGATTAAGAGAGGATGCACATTGCTTCTTTTGAAATCAACATATTGTTGCTTCACCTCTTTTCCTGGGATTCCTCCATGTACTACTATGGCTCTCAGCGTCTTCGATCCAAACCACTTTCGAACCTCATTCCCCCAGTTCTACACCAACGAAGTCGGGCATACAACTAAAGCTCGTTTGAACTTAGGGCGAATCCTTGATACCTATTGAAGTAATGTCCATATCAATGTTATCACCTGTAGAGTTTTACCAAGGCCCATCTCATCGGCCAAAAGGCATCCTGTAAAAGTCTGGGCCCTCAAGCCCATGACACACTCAAACATGAACTTCACACCCTCTCTTTGATGTGGCCAGAGTTTAGTATTAAGATACAGGTCAATAAAAATTGGTGTACCTCCTTCCTGAACGGTATTTGTGTTAAGAATAAATGCATCCTTGCACTCCTTCATATAACTTTGACCTAGCGTTTGGGCACTCTGTGTTCAAATTTCAAAAACAAAAACATTCTTCTGGCCGGTAATAATTTTCCATATCTCAGGTCCAGTAAGTTTATAATGAATCTTTGGATTAGAGGAATTTAACTGATGAAACAAATAAGTCCTGAGTCTGTTGTTCTGATTTTTACAATCTGTCGGTGGATAATTCAAACCCTGCAACTCGGTGCAACTCCCTCTATGGCTCCTCTGCGTAGCTAGATACTTTCAACGTGTCAATATTTGAACAACTAATGCCACATTCACCATTGAACAATTGTGCCATCTTTGACAACTGTATCATCGATTTGGCAATTGATGGCTCAACACATGGTGTGCCATATGAATATGTTTTTATTTATTTTCACGAATGCTAGGAATTTCATATGCAAATAAAATTTTGAAGGTTTAAAACCTTGATATTCATCGGTGCATACATACCTATTTTGATGATAAAATAAAACATAGAGCCCGGTGCTATAGCTGACTTATAGACTCAGATTTTGGCTTAAAAATAACTCATTGCTTGTATGTGGGATTTGATGAAGATCTTAAAATACTTGCTAGATTAATGGCTAAATTTGGGTGTTGGATAGCCTTTAACTCTTGACTTCTAGTCTTTGGAGTATTACATGGCAATTGATATAGCTTGGGTTTATACTTAGGTCATTGATCACTTAGTGTACACACACCACAATAATATAAACATAAAAAGGCAAAAACTGTGGTTTGGGATATGTATCAATTAAGAAAAATTGACAAGATGTATTTGTGAAATGTAGGTTGAAGACTGAATAACAAAGGCTTGGAGCAATCATGATCAATGAGAGATAATAAGGAAACAAGAAGTTTAAGACACTGACCAAAGGCTAATAAGAAAAATGGGTGAGAGAGAGAGAGAGAGAGAGAGAGAGAGAGAGAGAGAGAGAGAGAGAGAGAGAAACGCTCTCAAAAGCCAGTGCATTTTGATCGCTAACAACTGGCTCCAACTGGGATGGATACCTCCCTGCGAGGTTTCCAAGAACCTAGTAGTTCTAGTCGCCTTTAGCATTGGGCATGGTGTCATTTGGATGCCTTTGGCATTGGGCATGGAGTCATCTGACCTGTGCAACTGTTCCTCTGCAAACCTATAACTTGCATGCAGCCTCCTGCTTATTCATGAAATCAACAACTGAAAAAGATCTCACTGCTCGTATGGCAAGATTATTCCTCTGCCTACTTCTACACTAACCAGTAGAGGCAGATTTATCAAGTAAGATCGAATTTCCAATGCAGCCATATCAAAAACTGATTTACTGTTAAAATCCTTGATCTTGACCCGAACAATAATGGAATGGATAGCCAACAACAAAGAGATTTGAACAGATGATCAAGCCAATTTTCAAGTGATAAATTTTTTTTAACACATATACTGTTCATAGATTCCAAATAGTTGGCAAAAGGGTCATTAAATTCATAATGAAATACCTCTTTGAGTTGCTGATCCAACTGACTGTAATGATGCTCTTGTTTTCCTTCACAAAACTCAATGCTGAATGTAGACTGTTTGATCTCTGTTGGAGGAAAATACAAACTCAATTTCTGATCTGAGCCCTTCTTTTCTTCACCTTCCTCCTCATATCTGCTGCAAACCACTTTTGTCTGCAAATCTAGAAACTCAAGGCTTCCCTTAGTATTTGTTGTAGATTTGAAATTATCTCCTGCTGATATGTCAATCTGGTCATCATTTTTCAAATTTTCAAAATGGATAATCGGATCTTCATCACAACCATCTTTAAAAGATGCATTTAATACAATGTTAAAAGAATCACAATGGTTTTCATAATGTGAATCATCAATCTCTTGATAACGAAGAGTATTCTCGATAGAAACGTACTCTTCATTAACATCCGAGTCTTTAGCCAATAAATGAAATTCATGACAGCATTCAGGATAGAGAATATCGTCTGGAAAATGGTCTTTACGAAACACATGAAAAGCAGCATGAACATCTGCCAAAGAGTTGATACTGGCATAAGGCAGAGACCGGTACCAATCATGAGCAATTCCCTCTAATGAGAAAAAGAAGAGTTGGATCTGAACATCCTCATGCACAACTTGCAACTGATACATGTAATCATGAAAGTCCAGCAAATGTTCAGCTGGCACTTCCCATTCTTCTCCTCGAAATATGGGAAGACTGTTTTCCCATTCATCTCTACTAGGCACTGGATTAGGGAAACCAACAATTTTTGAAAAATCACAGAATGCATACCTCTTAGCAAAGATCTGGTTCATGTCATACTAGTGGAGTCACCAACAGATTTCTGAACAATGGAGTCACCAACAGATTTCTGAACAATGGAGTCACCACTGAATTTGTCCTTCATGGAGTCGCTAGATAGATGATTACAACCAAATGGTGTCCAGGATTTGTCTATCATCAAAGATGGATCTATGTCGTCTCCCAAGGAAGCTGAGCTTCGATCTCCTCTCCCCAACAATGACGCCAATTTGTTATCACTCCAAGAAACTCTTTGGGGTTGTAAGCCAAAGATGCTTGGTAACTTAAGAATATGGTAGATTTGTATGCTTGGAACAATAGGATAACTCAATAGCTAATGAAAGGACCACTTCATACATTCGAATGAGACAATGCTTTTAGAACTCAATGATCAGACAACAAAGTTTGAATAGGAGATGAAGAATACTAGTCTAGATAACCAAATACAACAATGTGTAGGGTCATACAAGATAGCAAGAAAACCTTTAGTTCAAGTTTATAACCTTAATAAGAAGATAACAGTTATTAGAAGCTGAGCTAAACTGAAATAAAGTACCGAATGATGAAAATATGAGAAAATCTGTCATTGAAAACAAAAGAGGTCTGTGATTCTATTATCAATAAAGAGTCTAATACAATAGCCAAAAAATGTCTCCCAGATTGAACCCTTGAGTTCATCCTCTGTTTTCGGCTTTATAGCTTTTACATCACAGTATCTAGATCTTGAATTAATGGATTAGATTTACTAAATACAGAAAGTCAAAACATTTTTTTACAAAAAGAAAGGAGATGGACCTAGAAAATAGGTCAATTCCTTATTTCATGGTCTCCAGATCATGTAGAACCTTTGTGTTGTGTAGATAAGCCTTCCAAGGTTGTTTGATATTCTTTGATGAAGATAAATTCGAATTTGCCAAGTTTAGAAAAAACCCTGATTTATTGCCCCCCAAATAAGTGTCAAATCAAGTTGAAATCCTCCTCTAACTCCTTTGCATCAAAAGTGGATCTTAGATTTGACACTATAATTCAATATGTATCTTTGGAAAGCATTTTCAAGAGATTCGGTTGAGAGAATCTTCGATCTGGGCAAAAGTACACCTTCGCTGGCTAGTCTCAGGTTTCACCAGCTATTTCGCCTTAAGATTTTCTAGTTAGCTGGTGAAAGCTCTTCTTTTCATCATCTAACTGGTTATAATTCTGCCTTCCACGCTGGTGAAAGTTCTGTTTTATCTATGCAAAGTAGTAATGATCCTTCAGCAACTGCATAAGATGATTGCCAACATTTGATGTTTGAACCTCAAGTGACCTGCAATGAAAAAGAAATCCAAATACACAACTGTTGTTATCTATATGGATTTTCCCTGTCCTCCCAATACTGTTCTTGATCCTTTCCAGAGGTAACCTGCTGCAGAAACTCTGCAATGCCCTTACGCTCTGAACACATGAAACCACAATATTCAAAAACTCCAGAACATGATCACGAGGCCCACGGTAAACTGTATGTCCTTCTGACATTATGATGATATCATCAAAGAGATCAAATGTCTCATGTGCTGGCTGAAGAAGCGACATGACTATTGTGTCTTGCTCGATGTGCACGACATTGTTCCATATGAATAAAAGTAAACTCTTGATTCACACATCTCCTTTCAATGGGATCACTGTACAATCTTTTGAATACGGATAGAGGACCAAGAAGTTTGGGATTGGAAAATTCCATCATTGCATAGAACTCATTCAAATCATTCTGAACTGGAGTTCCAGTCAACAAAATTCTCCGAGGACAATTTAATGCTAATAGAGCATCAATAGTCTTGTTCCCGACACAATTTTTAAGTCTGTGTGCCTCATCACATACTAGAAGTCCAGGTTTTGCAGTCTCTATTATATTGACATATTTCCTTAATAGTTCATAAGATGTGATTAAGAGAGGATGCACATTGCTGCTTTCGAAATAAGCATATTGTTGCTTCACCTCTTTTCCTGGGATTCCTCCATGTACTACTATGGCTCTCAACCTCTCCAATCCAAACCACTTTCGAACCTCATTCCCCCAGTTCTGCACCAACGAAGTCAGGCATGCAACTAAATCTCGTTTGAACTCAAGGCGAATCCTTGATACTTGTTGAAGTAATGTCCATATCAATGTTATCACCTGCAGAGTTTTACCAAGGCCCATCTCGTCGGCCAAAAGGCATCCTGTAAAAGTCTGGGCCCTCAAGCCCATGACACACTCAAACATGAACTTCACACCCTCTCTTTTATGTGGTCAGAGTTTAGTATTAAGATATGGGTCAATAAAAATTGGTGTACCTCCTTCCTGAACGGTATTTGTGTTAAGAATAAATGCATCCTTGCACTCCTTCATATAACTTTGACCTAGTGTTTGGGCGCTCTGTGTTCAAATTTCAGAAACACAAACATCCTTCTAGCCGGTAATAATTTGCTATATCTCAGGTCTAGTAAGTTTATAATGAATCTTTGGATTAGAGGAATTTAACTGATGAAATAAATAAGTCCTTAGTCCGCTGTTCTGATTTTTACAATTTGTCGGTGGATAATTCAAACCCTGCAACTCGGTGCAACTCCCTCTGTGGCTCCTCTGCGTAGCTAGATACTTTCAACGTGTCAATATTTGAACAACTAATGCCGCATTCACCATTGAACAATTGTGCCATCTTTGACAGTTGTATCATCGATTTGGCAATTGATGGCTCAACGCATGGTGTGCCATATGAATATGTTTTTATTTGTTTTCAGGAATGCTAGGAATTTCGTATGCAAATAAAATTTTGAAGGTTTAAAACCTTTCTATTCATCGGTGCATACATACCTATTTTGATGATAAAATAAAACATAGAGCTCGGTGCTATAGTTGACTTATAGACTCAGATTTTGGCTTAAAAATAACTCATTGCTTGTATGTGGGCTTTGATGAAGATCTTAAAATACTGGCTAGATTAATGGCTAAATTTGGGTGTCGGTTAGCCTTTAACTCTTGACTTCTAGTCTTTGGAGTATTACATGGCAATTGATATAGCTTGGGTTTATACTTAGGTCATTGATCACTTAGTGTACACACACCACAAGAATATAAACATAAAAAGGCAAAAACTATGGTTTGGGATATGTATCAATTAAGAAAAATTGACAAGATGTATTTGTGAAATGCAGGTTGAAGACTGAATAACAAAGGATTGGAGCAATCATGATCAATGAGAGCTGATAAGGAAACAAGAAGTTTAAGACACTGACCAAAGGCTAATAAGAAAAATGGGTAAGAGAGAGAGAGAGAGAGAGAGAGAGAGAGAGAGAGATAAACGCTCTCAAAAGCTAGTGCATTTTGATCGCTAACACTACCCATACGAATTTCCCTTCCTTCTCTTGTTGTATTGACTTAAACTCTTCCCCAAGTTGATTGTACTCAACCCCCATGCTCTCAATAACTATGGTATGTGACTTCTCATTCCCACCCTCTTACACGAATTCAATGATTGAGCTCTAGCACACTCAATAGATAATGGAAGGTTCATGGTAAGGATAATTTAGAAAGAAATGGTTTGGGTTTAATAGACATGGGTAAAATCTCCCCCTTGGACCCCTTCCCTTTCTTATGGAAACTAATCCTCCAAATCTTCGTATTTGTCCCTCTACAACTGACAATACATTTTATTCATTATATTAAATTTACATCATTTACATACTACATCGATTGACCCTTAACCATATATTACATTTACAATATACATCGCTAGTTTAGGATTTGAAAACAGAAATGTTACACATTAGAAAACTAAACAATCCATTTTGATAAAATGAGTTAGCCTTATTGAAGAGTTAGATAATGCTTTGAAAATCTTTTAAGATGCCAGAGTCAATGCTATAATGATGAAATGCATATATGTATTCCCCTTTTATTGTGCAATCTAGTTTCATATATCAACTATTGGGAGCTCTTATATTAAAATAAGTAATATACCCTCTTTATTGTGCAATCTAGTATCGTATATAAACTATTATGAGTTGTAATAATGAAATGTGTTATATATTCTCCTTTCATATATAATGGTCTTATATATTGTTTAATGCGTTATATTTTCCCTTTTATGGTACGATGGTCTTGTACATTGTTGTACACTACCTATTGCTTATTTTAAGATACAATTTGCATCTACTTTAAAAGTGTAAGATTCTCCCCTAACCAAGGGACACGATTCTCCCCTAACCAAAGAAGTGGGACAATGTTGCTTATACACTAGTTATTTTCTTAACATTATCTATTAAATAAGTTTGCATTTTCTTAACATTATCTATTAAATAAATTTACAAATTTACATTTTGGTAAGTTTGCATTTTGCATCTCACTCTAATAGTTCACTCTAATAATTGCACATTCACTCTAATAAGTTGTTGGTTTTTTCATAGTTCGGCATTCCCTATCTGAAGTAGTTAGACAATATGCTTATACACACATGTTTGGTTGCTATTTTTTTTAATCTTATCTCTTAAACATGTGAATATAAATATCTTTCATAAAATTCCTCGACTTATACCAATTATTCTCACCACATTGACAACCTTATGGACTAAACCTATTATATTCATATACATGATAACTTGAAATTTAACATAGTGTGTGTTGGTAGTTGCTTTTAATCTGAATTGGTTCTTTCTCACATATACTCAATTAATATAATCTCAATCCTATAATATTGTATAATGTGTGATTTTATATTTACCTTTTTAATATTAATTAATATAATTTTAGATTTTGTCATTTTTGTTTAAATATTAATTAATAATGTATGTGTTTGTGTATATGTTTTGTTATAATCTCAATCCTATAATATTGTATAATGTGTGATTTTATATTCACCTTTTTAATATTAATTAATATAATTTTAGATTTTGTCATTTTATTTTTCTTTTTTTCAATATTAATTAATAGTGTATGTGTTTGTGTAACAAGTACTTTTATGGAAGAAAAGGAAAAAACTCTAGCAGAAGGCGGATTTAAAACACATTGAAACGAGTCTATCAAAGGTTTTTGAAAGCCGACTGTCCTAGATATTCACTCAGTTGGAATTAAATCTTATTCGAGCCCTAAAGACAAGGAAAAATAAGATTCTAGAACATGAAGAATCGTCCTGACGACTAAAAAGCCGTGCTCTCTGGCTGCAAAACGGTGATAGTAATACCCGATTTTTCCACAAATTTGCCACATAGAGGAGATTACAAAATACAATCTGGGACATCAATATGGATGATGGTAAGACTCTATCTAATGAATCGGAGATCAAGGAGCATGCATACAATTTTTTTAAATCATAGTTCGAGAGCCCAGAAGCCGAAATCATGCGGAATCAGGTTCATTTCATAAAACATGTCCCAAGAATGTTCTCCAATGCAGAAAGTGATGAAATAGGGGCGCAAATCACCATTGAAGAGCTGGAGTCTAGTATCAAAATTCTGCCAAAAGAGAAGAGCCCAGGCCCGGATGGGTGGACACAAGAGTTATTTCTCTCCTTCTTCGACCTTTTGGGAAAGGACCTCCTCTCTGCTGTTGAGGAATCAAGAATTAAAGGATTCATTCCAGGAATTCTAAATGCCACATTCTTCACTCTTATCCCAAAAGTGAGTAAACCAACTACTTTCAATGATTTCAGGCCTATAGCCTTGCATAATTTTGTATACAAAGTGATTGCTAAGGTGATTGCAAACTGAATAAAAGGTAAACTAACACTCTGCATAACCAAAGAACAATTTGGGTTCCTTAAAGACAGACTGATCTACGATGTTGTTGGCCTCGCTCAGGAGAGCCTCCACACAGTCAAAACAAAAAAACTCAGCTCAGTCATCCTGAAACTGGATCTAAAAAAGGCATACGATAAAATCAACTAGCAATTTATGAGATTAGTTCTCATCCAGAGTGGGTTAAAGGGGGATGTTGTCCAATGGATTATGGCATGCGTCACAAACGTCAGTATGGAAGTCCTCATTAACGACTCTCTGGCCTCTTTTTTTAAAAGTCACCTAGGGTTGAGACAGGGTTGCCCCCTCTCTCCTTTGTTGTTCCTCCTTGTCATAGATTGTCTAAGAAGACAGATAAAAAAGGCAACTTCCAGTGGTTCATTCAAAGGAGTCAAATTAACAGTTGACACTTTTATAACCCATTTTATATTTGTAGATGATGTACTCATTCTGGGGAATGGAAATATTGAAGAATGGATTACTCTTTATTCGATTTTATAACACTTCTATCAAGCTTTAGGATGGTTATAAACTGCCAGAAATCCTGCTTTATAGCCCAGAATATCACTTCAGATCTAGCCAAAAAATTGAGCTCTGTTTATAATATTCAATTCCAGGAATTCGATGAAGGGATGAAGTACCTAGGGTACTTTTTAAAAGCAAACAACTACAGAGTGGCTGACTGGATTTGGCTAACCAAAAAAATTGAAAAAATAATTGGAAGCTAGACATTCAGGTGGCTTTCCCTTGGCGGCATAGTAGTACTGGCAAAGGCGATCTTCTAGAGTTTACCTATCTACTGGCTTAGTCTAGTTAAAATCCATTCTTCTACATTACATCAAATCAAAAAACTCATCTCAAACTTTATTTGGAGAGGCTCCAGGAAAACAAATGGCTTCCATCTAGCAATTTGGAAAAAGATCGCTCTCCTTAAGAATTGCAGAGGATGGGGTTTGTGGAATTTCGAATGGTTTTCCCAAGCACTTGCAACAAAATCATGTTGGAGAGGCCTCTTTGGCGATGGACTATGGAGCACAGTGCTAAGGAAAAAATACTTGAAAGGAATCGATGTTCCTTCTTGGATCAAAAGGAATAATTTTCATTTTCCATTTGCTTCCATCGTATGGAGATCCTTGATGTCATCCCTTCCAATCATTTTAAGATGGATAACTTGGTCCGTGGGTAACGATAAGTTAATTTCTATTGTCCTAGATGCTTTTATTGGAGGTAATGACTGGTGTTTTCTTTCCCCTACACTCGTTACATTTCTTCATAACCAGAACATCTATACTTTAGCCCAAGCAACACACCCCAAAGATACAGCCGGTATGACAGAATGGTTAGACTCCAACCACCTTAAACTAACCGGTCTGCTTTCTTGAGAATGGGAGTCCTTTGTATTAACTCTCCAATCAAGTGAAATCGCCCTCTCCACCTCAAACGACAAATTGGTCTGGTCATGGAATCCCTCAACGAGATCTGTACCCGTCAACTCTGCATTCCTTTCCATTATCCACGCAAATTTTAAGGAAGAGAAACACTGGTGGTTCAAAGCCATATGGGTAATCAAAATTCCAAGTAAAATTAAACTGTTTGCTTGGCTATGTCTGAAGGGTAGTATTCTAATAGGGTTAAATTACCAGTGCAAAGGGGGAATCAATCCTTTTGCATGCAAATTTTTCCTTGTTGCCGAAGACTCAACAGACCATATCTTTAACACATGCAAAGTCTCGATTTTTATATGGAAAGAGATACTAGTAGCCTTGCTGAAGATCCATGATGAATGGGGCGACCAATCATTAGAAGGAAATCTCCACAATTGGTTCCTCAAACATCCAAAGAAAAGACACGTCCCCTTCATGGTGATTTGGAGCATACAGAAATACAGGAATAAGATCTTATTTGAAAACTGGCAAAGACAAGACTCTGTCATTATAAAGAAGATCTTTTTCTCAATCCAAGAAATTCAAGAAGATAACAAACCAGATAAGATGGATCTCATCCTAAATCCTATTTTTTTTTATGATACTCCAATCGTCTTTTTTGATGGGGCAACCTCGGGATATAAATGTGGCATTGGTTTATATATTAAAATCAGCAATGTTCACAACTACAAAGGCTTTTTTGCAGGAGGAGAGAGAAACAACATGAAAGATGAACTTATGGGACTGTGGGGCTTTTACATTTGGCAAAAACTCTGACTTTGAACAAATTAATGATACATGAGACTCCAAAGCTACCATTGACTGGATTAAAGGTGCCGCAAAACTCAATTGTATCTATCTCAAACCCTAGCAGCAGAAAATAAAAACACTCCAAGAGCAGTTTGAAAGTGTTAAATTCATCCATGTGCACAGAATTTACAACCAGATTGCTGATAACTATCAAAACAGGCGTTAAATCATCCCCCGGGATTGCTTTATCTTGAGGAGATTTCAGATGAAGCTACAGTGCACACAGAGAAAATACCATTATTTTAATCACAACATGTTTTAATAGTCATCATTCTTAATACTAGTCTTTGTTATGATAATGTATTAAACAAGTCAGCCAGTCATCTACAAAGAGGAATTAGATACATATAGCATATATTCAAGGCATATGAAACTTTTGTTTTTCTCATGGAGAAATATGAAAACAAAAGTGAAATATCAAAGATATGTAATTATAATATTTTCACTTGATTCTATTAAATAGAATAGCAGTGAGAATGCTTTTTTCCTGGTGAAAAAAAAAATATTCTGTTATAATGTTAGGATTTTATTATTTTATGTTTATATTTATTTAGATTCAAGTGGATATATTGCATTTAGTTTACACCCAAACAATTTTGACTTTTCATTTTTAATTAATTTATAATGTAATAAAAATATTAAAATTATATAGAACTTAT
>SNQJ01S0043006.1:49343-62113 GCA_010110895.2 Picea sitchensis | reverse complement strand
TGATGATGATGATGATGATGATGATGATGATGATGATGATGATGATGATGATGATTGTCCACTAAGATTGAATTGGTATATCGGATCTTAAGAAGGTAAGTGATTACTTGTGATTCTTTAGAATTTTGTTTCTGTAATCGAAAAGTACTAAGAGAAGCTTTCCAAGATTACCATAATTTTGTTGAGTTAAGAGGTTAGTAAGGTTGATAGTGTGACAAATATTTTGAAAATGAGATCTAATCTGGGTAGGACAATCTAAGAGAAAGTGTTTTTCATCTTCAACCTTCTTAGTGCCACAAAGGTGACACACTCTTTCATCCCATGGAGTTTTAGGAATTGACCAACCCCTAGTTTCACTGTGGAGCTCGTGAGAATTTGTTCTTAACTTAGCAATGCTTATTTTTTTCTTTACACTCGTCAAAACATATAGATAATTTTGATTAGGGTTGATTACATCCTTATAATACCTTAACTTTTTTTTTCCCTCTAACTCTTTCTCACACCACATTTTCTCCTTAAATTTTGATTTGATGATATTTTTAATAGTATCTTTATTCTACAAAATGGTGTCTTCCATGATTTCCCAATAGTTTAGCCAAGACTATGCATTTTTATGCCATCCTCTTTTGATGGTGGTTAGGACTCGATTTTGAAGAAATTTTAGGAAGCCTCTTGTCTTTAATGTTGTTTAACTTGTTCTTATACATTAGGTATATAGTCATAGTTGTGATCTCAATGGGGGAGAGACTTGTTTCTAAGAGGATGATGAGATAGGGCATATTTCCTTTAATTTTGAGATTATAAGTTATAAAATTATTTTGTATTTTCTCTATCTTTCTCCACATTCACTAGAGATACAGCCCGAATAAAAATATTAAAATTATATAAAACTTATATATTAAATTAAATAATACAAAATAATTTTAAAATTTTAAAAATATAAAAATATAAATTTTATATTTAACAATTGGTTGTCATTTTATTTTTATTTTTTTCAATATCAATAATTAATAGTGTCTATGTTCTCTTATAATGTTAGGATTTTATTATTTTATGTTTATATTTATTTAGATATTACATTTAGTTTACACCCAAATAATTTTGACTTTTGACTTTTAATTAATTTATAATGTAATAAAAATATTAAAATTATGTAGAACTTATATATTAAATTAAATAATAAAAAATAATTTTTAAATTTTAAAAATACAAATTTTATATTTAACAATTAATTCATCTATTTTTTAATAAGATTAATTATATATATAAATTACAATTTAAAAACTATAAATTGAAATCAATCCGGGCCTTTCCGATAGCACTGACACAGGAACCTAACACACCTGTATTAAAAACAATATCCTACCCACTCGCTTACGATATAGAAATGGGTTGATAAACCCTATTTCTTCTTAATGGCCCAACGAGTCCTAGACTAAAGAGGATTATTTACCAGCAACTCAAAAGGGAAGAAACCAAGTTGATCCTTCCTTCTCTCTTGGGTTAGTATCAATCCATCCATCCATCAAGCATTTTTGCACTGCTTGTGAATACCTACCCCCACCAATTAATTCCAAGAAGAGGATCCTAGGGGTGTTGAGGTGATATGCCTGAATATAGATGTAATTATGCCTTTCTTTCTTTATGGGCGACAATGTTTTAGGAAGGAGGTGGAAAAAAGGCATACTAGTTAGTTTAGCTGAGAAAATCCCCCATCGTCAGGTGCTAATTCCATTGGCATACTTCACGCTGGTGCACACGTAAGCAAGGTCCCTACAGAAGGTTAGACTCAGTAGGTGATGACTTGGGCATTACAACAACTAGGACATAGTATTTCGTGATGAAAGTAACGAAGAACTTGTAGGATGGGAAATAGGCTTCTAGCAGATGAAAATAGGTGGTTGTAGGAGTTCATGGGGTGGTGGCGGTGGTACGATACGGTTAGGAACATGTGACTCTACCTTGTTTGTGGTTTTGGTACAAAGAAGCTTGGACGTCAACCTAAGCACCTTGGACCCATGACCTTTTCACCTTGGTCTACCCTTACCTTTTACACTTGTAGGGAAAGATAGGGACCAAGCTAGGTTAATTACTTTACACTTGCTTTGGGTTCCGCTCAACCAACGAAACCTATAAGAATTATTTATCACTTTCTTTGTCAGTTTGGCTCACACTTGCAAAGAGGAAGAAAGAACCGAGAATAATTATATTTCATCATAGAGCATTAGAAAAGAAAAAGAAACAAATACATACATCACCAAGTTCAGTCAGGGTCAATCAAGTAGGATTATGTTGTGTCTCAAGTTCTAAGTTGGATTTACCATTTAGATCACACTTAGATCATCACAATGTTTCTCAAAAATATTTCAACGGATCTTACACATACTGTATTGTATTGCATGATTAAAAAATGGGGTTTCAGTTCCCGAATCTCGATAATGTTTTTCTCAATTATCATTATTGTACAAAAATATGTATAATATTACATGAATACAATGTCCATGAAAAATCGTTCAATGGATAATGCGCATGTTGTATCGTATTAGATGATTAAAATAGATGTAGGCTACTCATTCTACGAAATGGAGCCTGATGAGACGTGATGCAGGAGCATCGTCAGCAAGCATACGTGGCAGGAAAGCTCAGCACTCGAGAATCATTTCAGAATCTCAAACGCTGGGAGTTACTGTGAATATTTTGGAGCTGATTGGAAAAATGGAAGAAGATCAAATGCTTGGGAGCAGATGATCACGAGTGATCTAGGAGTTTCACTCCGAGTCTTTAATGTAACTGAACTTAGGTAACAGTTAGAGTTTTTTTTTCATTTTCCGAGTAGACGAGTAGTCGGGGGGGAACCTTAAGGACCCTCTGAGATAAATAGAGGTTTTGTACGCCCAAATGAGATTGTTGTGAGTTAGTAGGAGTTTTCTGAGTTTTGATGTTAGTTGTAGCCATTTACTTTTGAATGAATATGACAGAGGAAATTGACTCAAATGCATACCACTGTTACTGTTTGTAATTCTCTATTATTGTGTTTTCATAAATGAATGAATTTCGTTATGAATGGATGAAACTGTGAATGTTAGTATAAGTTTCAATTGTTTCTCTTATGTTAAGTGAGTGCAAGGTGTGCACACAGAACATAAGGAGTGTGTTACAGGATCTGTTTCAATTCCGAAGCTCAGAAGAGATAGCATGAAACTTCCCCTTTGCAAGGAGTGAAAAGCGACTGCTGCAAGGCATGCACAATCATCCGCAAGAACCAAGCCTTGCATAGGAATCTACTACAAGGTGTGCACAATCATCCGCAAGAACCAAGTCTTGCGTAGGAATCTGCTGTAAGGAGTGCACATATTTAGAATTTGGCTAAGTGTCGAAGGGACTCCATAAGAGGTAAAGGAGCGAAAGGTGAAATCCCAACTTGATTTGGACCTTTAGATCCAGGAATATCTGGACTGTCGATCTAACTCCATCGCGATCTCGGATGTCAGGAGAACGGAAGTAAGGAGACTCCCAAAGTCGCGAAATGAGAAATCCCGACTTGATCATAGTCGTTGATCGAAGGAAAAGTCTGGACCGTCGATCTAACACTCGTAAATATCGATAAATCGGGGATCGGGAGAACAGAGGTGAACCAGTCTCCAAAGTCACGAAACGCGAAATCGCGACTTGATCGTAACCATCGATCGAAGGAAGATCGTGGACCATAGATCTAATCATATCGGGAGTTCCTGATACGCAAAATCCCGACGCGGTTGAGAGTTGAGCCCCGGGTCATGACCGGAGGTCACATTGAGGGAAGATAAGGGAGGAGCTAGTACACGCTAAACTCCCGTCGGGGTTTCATAGGTCGAGAGAATCGGGGTGATTCACATGCAAAGACCCAACACGTGAAATCACAAAACGCCTTTTGGGTTAGGCTCGTGGTCACAACTAGTGGCCGCGTGAGAGGAGCTTGTGCCTGGTGCTTGTTCAAACGACGGAGTTTTGTGAAAAGGACCTATGGACATTTATTGAAGATTCCAGTGGGGAATCGAAGAGTTGCTCCAGTTCGAATATTGAGAAGATCTAGAGACCGAGAGGTCAACAGACCCTGCTAAGGTGGGGGCATTGCACCAAGTGGTATCAGAGCCGATTTTCGTCTGTAGATTTCATGCGAAGGAGATAAAGGAGACGAAAGAACTCGAAGCTACACTCTGTGTGTGAGAGACAGTGGACACAATGCCACCAAAGAGACGAGTGGAACAACCTTTAGCCAATTGGGCTGTAGAAAGGGAGATGAGAGAACTTCGTGCAAGATTAGAGGCAATGGAGGCAACGCAGAGGAGAGCACCTGGTGTTGGAGACATCAGCGATGCAGAGAGAGAAGAATTAGAAGTATAAGAAGCTGTAGGAGAGAATGTTGCCGAAGAGCGCTTGCTAAGAGTGTTTGTTAGATTGAGAGCTAGAGCCAAGATAGAGGTCCCAATGTACGAAGGTAATTTGGATGTTGAAGAGTTGCTGGATTGGGTAAGAGCCATGGACAAATACTTCGAATATGAAGACATCGATGATGAGAAAAGGGTGAGACATGCTGTCACCAAACTCAAAGGACATGCAACACTGTGGTGGAATGAACTGTAGGCTGAGAGGAGAAGCAAGGGAAAACATAAGATAAATATTTGGGACAGAATGGTAGCCAAGCTGAAGGAAAAATTCATGCCCAAAGATTACCAAATCAATCTGTTCAGGAAATTGTATAACATGAGATAGAAGGGTATGACAGTTAAAGAATACACAGAGGAGTTCTACAAGATGAACATCAGAACTGGACAAAGAGAGAAGGATGAAGAAAAAGTTGCCAGGTATATAAATGGCCCGAGGTATGAAATCTAGGATGAGATCAGCATGATGTCAATAAGGAATGTGGATGATGCTTATCAGTTTGCACTGAAGGCAGAGGAGAAGTTGTCCAGAAAACAAAACCAATGAGGTAGAGTTAGAAGCCTCATCCCGAATAAAGGCAAGGGATTTGCCCAAGACAAGGCACAAAAATCCAAAGATGAGATTGAGAAACCACATAGTCACTTGGAAAGAGGATGAAGTTCCCGAGGAAGACAAGATGGTGGAAGAAGTTATTCCAGAGGAAGAGGAAGAGGCAGAGGAGGAGAAGTGAGATGTTACACCTATGGAAAGGTAGGACATATGTCTTGGGAATGCCCCAAGAGAAAGAAAGAAGGAGAAGGTGAAGCTCACATTTTGGAAGCACAGAGAAGAAATGTTGAAGCAGAAGGAGAAGATGATGGAACATCCATAATGTTGAGAAAAGTTCTCTTAAAACCAGAGGCAGAAGTTGAGAATCCAGTGCAGAGAAACAACCTATTCAGGATAGCTTGCAAGACTAAGGACGGAGTCTGCAAAGTGATAATTGACAGCGGGAGCACTGGAAACTTAGTATCCACAGAGATGGTGGAGAAATTGGAGTTGGAGACAACTGCACATCCGAAGCCATACAAAGTCTCATGATTACAGAAAGGACACCAGGTAATGGTTACTAAACAATTCTTGGTTGAATTTAAAATAGGACGATATAGAGATGAAATTATATGTGATGTAATTCCCATGGATGTATGCCATATTTTGTTGGGAATACCATGGAAGTTTGACAGGATTGCCATTCATGATGGGAGGAAGAATACATACACCTTGGATAAGAATGGTAGGACACACATGTCACTACCAATAGAGGAGAGGAAAACGAAAGAGGAATCCAACACAAGCATACTTCTCATGAGTGGGAAGGAAATCCTGAGAGAATTTAAGAAAGGACAGGAGATGCAGTTTGCTGTGGTGAGGAAACCTAGAGTTGTCCTTACAAGTACTTCAATGGATGATTTGCCAGAAGAAATTTGGGAATTGTTGGATAATTTTGCTGACATAGTGGTGGATGAGCTGCCTAACTCATTGCCACCCATCAGAAGTATCAACCATCATATCGATTTAATACCAGGAGCAAGTTTGCCAAACAAAGCAGCATACAGATTGACACCTCGAGAGAATGAGGAGGTGAAGAACCAAGTCCAAGAATTGTTAGACAAAGGTTTGGTTAGAGAGAGCTTGAGTCCATGCACAATACCAACTATGTTGATTCTAAAGAAATATGGAGGATGGAGAATGTGTACAGACTCAAGATCCATTAACAATATCACCATCAGGTATAGATTTCCTTTACCAAGAATGGACGATTTAATGGACTATTTAAGTGGAGAAAATTTATTTTCTAAAATATATTTGAAAAGTGGATATCACTAGATCAGGATGAGAGAAGGTGATGAGTGGAAAACAACCTTTAAGACAAATGAAGGTTTGTATGAGTGGCTTGTTATGCCATTTGGCTTAACGAATGCCCCAAGTACTTTTATGAGGCTGATGAATGAAATAATAAAAGATTTTATTGGCAAGTTTGTGGTTGTATATCTGGATGATATATTGATCTTTAGCAGGACTAAAGAGGAGCATTTGAGGCACCTGATATTAGTGATGAGGAGGCTACAACAAGAGAAGTTGTTGATAAATATGAATAAGTCCTCTTTTATGAAGACGCAACTCATTTACTTGGGTTTTTTGATCTCTTCAAATGAACTGAAGATGGATCCAGAGAAGGTGAAAGCAATCAAAGAATGGTCGTCACCGAGAAGCATGTTTGAGGTAAGAAGCTTCCATGGATTAACAAGTTTTTATAGGAAGTTCATCAGAGATTTCAGTGGAATTTGTGCACCAATGATGGATACAGTGAAGAAGAAGCACAAGTATTTTAAATGGACAGAGGAGGCTGGGAGGAGCTTCAATACACTAAAGGAGAAGATAACAGAATGTCCAATTCTGGTCTTGCCAAATTTTGAAAAGACATTTAAGGTGAGATGCGATGCAAGTGGAGTTGCAATCAGAGCAGTTTTGAGCCAAGATAATAGACTGGTTTCCTATTTCAGTGAGAAGCTGAATGAGACTAAGATAAAATACTCCACATATGATAAGGGATTTTATGCCATAATTCAAGCCCTAAAGAAGTGGAGACATTACCTTGTCCCACTGGAATTTGTTTTGTATAGCGATAACCAAGCTTTACAATTCATAACAAGACAGGAAAAATTGAATCAGACGCATGCAAAATGGATTGAGTTCATGAAAAATTTTACTTTTGTCATAAAACATATTGTTGGGAATGCTAACAAAGTTGTTGATGCATTGAGCAGGAGATGTTTGATTATGCAAGAGTTTCAGGTGAAGACTTTGGGGTTTGAACACCTGAAGGATATGTATTGTGATGATGCAGATTTCAAGGAGGCATACAAAGCATGCACGAATCCTGTGCTGAAAGATAAGATTCAGTGGGCAGCGTATATGATTCAAGAGGGATTGTTGTTCAAGGGCAATTGGTTATGCATACCAAAATGTTCAATGAGGGACAACCTTTTGAGGATTGGCTAGACATTTTGGCCATGATAAGACATTTGCACAGTTGAGTAGTTCATACTATTGGACAGGTGTGAGAAAAGAAGTGACAAAGTTTGTGAACAAATGCAGAATCTGCCAACATGCAAAAGGAAAAAGACAGAACACTAGATTGTATCAACCATTGCCAATACCAGAGAGGCATTGGGATGCAATAAGCATGGATTTTGTGTTGGGACTGCCAAGAACACAAACAGAATGTGATTCCATATTTGTGGTGGTGGATAGGTTTTCAAAGATGGCACACTTTATCCCATGCTAGAAGACTAGTGATGCAATAGATGTTGCAAATCTGTTTTTGAAGGAAGTTGTGAGACTTCACGATCTACCTAGAAGTATCGTCTCAGACAGAGACAAAATTTGTTGGTCATTTTTGGAGAACACTATGGAAGAAGTTGAGGACATATTTTTCCTTTAGCTCAACTTATCATCCTCGGAAAGATGAGCAGACTGAGGTGGTGAACAAAAGTTTGGGAAACTTATTGAGGAGTCTGGTCACTGAGCATCATAACCAGTGGGATCAGATTCTGCCACAAGCAGAATTTGCATACAACGACTTGCCAAACATAAGCACTAGAAAGAGCCCATTCAAAATACTGTATGGAATGCAACCCAGGGACGTATCTGAGTTGAGAGACTTAGAAAATAATGAGATTAGAAGCGCTAGAGCAGAAGATTTTTCTACATAAATGCAAAAACTCCATAGCCAGATCAGAGGACAGTTGCATAGCTCTAGCCAAGAATACAAGCGCAGAGTTGATCAACATCGCAAAGAACTTCAATTTGAAGTAGCAGATCAGGTTCTGGCACATCTCAAGAAAGAAAGGTTTCCTAGGGGAACATATAACAAGTTGAAGATGAAGAAGATAGGGCCATGTAAGATATTAAGGAAGTTTGGTGCAAACGCTTATGAGATTGAGCTTCCTGATGATGTGGGCATATCACCGATATTCAACATTTTAGACCTGTACCCTTACAGGGAATATGACTTAGAGGGATCAAAAGTTCAAGAGAAGATTCAGTGGGAGAAACAAATGCCGATAGCAGAAAAACCATAGATGGAAAAGATCATCGATGAGAGGATTAGCAAGAAGCCCAAGAGGAAGACCAAGAGGAAGACCCATCTTGAATATCTAGTCAAGTGGAAGGGACACCCAATAGAAGATGCCAGTTGGGAAAAGGAAGCTGATATCCAGAAGCATGGAAAGTTGGTGCAGGAACTCATGTATAGGAGCCCATGAATTTTTGTCCAGGGGGAGTATGATGCAGGAGCATCATTAACAAGCACACGTGGTAGGAAATCTCAACACTCGAGAATCATTTCAGAATCGAAAACGCTGGGAGTTACTGCGAATCTTTTGGAGATGATTGAAAAAACAGAAGAAGATCAAATTCTTGGGAGCGAATGATCACGAGTGATCTGAGAGTTTCACTTCGAGTCTTGAATGTAACTGAACTTAGGTAGCAGTTAGAGTTTTTTTTTTCGTTTTCCAAGTAGACGAGTAGTCAGGAGCGAACCTGAAGGACCCTCTGAGATAAATAGAGGTTTTTTACGCCCAAAAGAGGTTGTTGCGAGTTAGTAGGAGTTTTATGAGTTTTGAGTTATTGTTTTGATATTAGATGTAGCCATTTACTTTTGAATGAATATGACAGAGGAAATTGACTCAAATGCATAACACTTTTACTGTTTGTAATTCTCTGTTAGTTTGTTTTCATAAATGAATGAATTTCGTTATGAATGGATGAAATTGTGAATGTTAGTATAAGTTTCAATTGTTTCTCTTGTGTTAAGTGAGTGAAAGGTGTGCACACAGAACACAAGGAGTGCGTGATGGGATTTGTTTCGATTATGAAGCTCAAAAGAGATAGCACAAAACTTCCCCTTTGTAAGGAGTGCAAAGTGACTGCTACAAGGTGTGCATAGTCATCTGCAAGAACCAAGTCTTGCGTAGGAATTTGCTGCAAGGAGTGCACAGATTTAGAATTCAGCTAAGTGTCGAAGGGACTCCATAAGAGGTAAAGGAGAGAAAGGTGAAATCCCGACTTGATTTGGGCTGTTAGATCCAGGAAGATCTGGACCATCGAACTAATGCCATCATGATCTCGGATGTCGAGAGAATGAAAGTAAGGAGACTCCCAAATTTGCGAAATGCGAAATCCCGACTTGGTCATAGTCGTTGATCGAAGGAAAAGTTTGGACCGTCGATCTGACACTCGCAAATATCGAGAAATCGGGGATAGGGAGAACAGAGGTGAACCAACCTCCAAAGTCGTGAAACGCAAAATCACGACTTGATTGTAGCCGTCGATTGAAGGAAGATCGTGGACTGTAGATCTAATCATATCGGGAGTTCTCGATACGCGAAATCTTGACGCGCCTGAGAGTTGAGCCCCGAGTCATGACCATAGGTCACATTGAGGGAAGATAAGGGAGGAGCTTGTACACTCTAAACTATCGTCAGGGTTTCAGAGGTAGGGAGAATCAATATGATTCACATGCAAAGACCCGACACACGAAATCGTGAAATTCCTTTTGGGTTAGGCTCGTGGTCACAACTAGTGGCCGCGTGAGAGGAGCTTGCGCCTGGTGCTTGTTCGCACGACAGAGTTTCGTGAAAATGACCTGTGGACATTTCTTGAAGATTCCAGCGGGGAATCAAAGAGCTGCTTCAATTCGAAGATTGAGAAGATCCAAAGACCGGGAGGTCAGCAGACCCTGCTGAGGTGGGGGCATTGCACCAATATGTCTTCGGCACCAGGAGGCCATCCTGTAGAACGAGTTGTCGGCCCACTCATTTATATACAAGACTTACCATATACGATATGGAGTGATGACCAATACAACGCATTAATACCATGTTGGTTTGAAATTTTAATTGAGTAAAGGCGCTAAAAATTGATGCCCATTCAAGTTTGGATTTTAAATTTGCAAACCCTCTCACTCTATGTTTTGTTTTATTGGAAATTTTGAAGCAAAAAGTTGGGTGTTGTAGAGAAATTTATCACCTTCACACTCGAGTCTGGCAGTTAGAACGACATAATGGAGGAACTTTGAACTGAGGATGTGGACATAGCGGGTGGACTGTGTTCCAGTCGGTACAACGACCATGGGGAATATGTGTCATTTACTCATGATCCTCGATCCCCATATTTGAGAATCACATAATGATTATTTGAAGGTTGTGTTAATGGGAACAACACAGAGATAGTGAAAGTGTATGCATAACAATATCAGAAGGACCTACGCCAATTCTTTGGTGCTCACTATTTCATATGTACATTTTCCAATCCACTAATATGGACTACAACAATGGCGATGTTGTATTTATGTTGGAACCATCTTGTAAACAACATTTCAATTTCAAATATAATTATTGCGCACATCAATGTTTAGGGATTTCATTTTATTATTTAGATATCTTTTTGAAGTTAAAATGTGTAGAATGATAATATTGATTATGTTAAGAAATGATTAAAAGACACTTAGCTTAATATGCAATTGTCAACCATGGTTAAGAATTAGATTTTAAGTTTTTTTCTTTTAATAATAAATGAATAAACTTAAAGAATAATTTAATTGAATTGTCATGAAATATTGAGTTACCATCAATTTAATTGAATTTAATTAATTATTTTTTTAATAATGAAATGAATAAATAAGAATTTAATTTAATTGATAAGAATGGTATTAGAAAAGTGGTTTTAAAATTGAAAATATAAAATTTTAATTTTTTATATAATAAAATGGTTTTCCTTATAATAATGAAATTACTAAACTTAAATAATAATTTAATAACAATTTAATTGACTTACCATCAATTTAATGTAATTGATAATGATGACATGAAATGAATAAAAAACTATTTAAATGACTTATAAGATGGTAGTTGGTTTTGAAATTGTATTCTATGTGTTCATAGGATTTTTTTTTTTTATATGATAAATAGTTTTTTTAGAATGAAATGATTAAATTTTAAAAAATAATTTAAGTGACTTGATGATGGTGGTATGAAACTTAAAAGAATAATTTAATTAAAGTAATTATGGGATTGGGAAAAATATTTTTAAACTTGGAAATACAATTTTTTTAATAATTCATTAGTTAGTACAACTTCAATGAAATTTTTGATATAATAAATATTTATTTTTATTATTTATAATAATATAAATCATTTAGAATATAATAAATATTTATTTATATTATTTATAATAATAAATCATTTAGAAAAGTTATTTTAAATGTGATGTACTACTTTCAACTACCAACTTTAATTTTGAAGAATCTTTTTGAAGAATCTTATTTATCTGTTTAACATATTCTATATAATTAAGTATTTGTATAATCTTCATAATATTAGTTTTAAGTATTTTTTTTTATATAATTCAATTATTAAATAAAAATAATCTTCATAATATTAGTTTTTTTTTTTAAATTTGAAATATTATTTTTTCATAAAATTTTAAATATTATTAATCCTTTCTTTTAACATAGATTATAATAATAATTCAATTTTCAAATTAAGATGATTGGTTATAAATATTATTAATTCTTTTTTTTAAGATAACTTATAATAATAATTCAACTTTCAAATTAAGATAATTGACTATAAATTTGATTTGTTAAAGTTTAAATTTAAGTTATTTTAATAATATTAAAATTTATTTAAAAAAATTATAAATTATTTAATATATGACTAATTAATTAAATGTTAATTTGATTCATTTTGATGTAAATATTGAAATAAGTCATAAAATGATGAATGTTTTTTACATTGTTTATCAATGCTCTATTCTACCATGCGGTGAATTGTCTATGACAATTATGATAGAAGATTGTGCATAATGCCACATGTTCATGGCATGTGAGTGAAGGAGATGGTAGTGGCTATTTCATAGATTGACATAAGTTATTTCTTTAATGTCGGTTTCTCTCATAATGACTATTGGTTCCTCTTTTTGACATGATTTTGATGGTTAATCCACCCCTTTTTACATTTGATTATCCTCTTCTTGATCATAAATATCATCTTTTTTTTTTCTATTTTCCTATGGTTTTGGCTAGACAAACACTCAATATCATTGAAGGTAAAGAAAGGGTTGTTTTATCAATAATTTCTTTACAACGTTCATTTTACCAATAGTTATTATTAGTCCCTGCTGGAAGGCCAAGGGCAGGGACTATAGCGATGAGTTCATCGCTGACTTTCAATTAGTTGTTAGTTGACTTTGAAATTTTTGTAAAAACGCAAATGTTTAACCTAGGAAATTTAAATACGTAA
>SNQJ01S0043006.1:30720-49333 GCA_010110895.2 Picea sitchensis | reverse complement strand
AAGTGCATGTGTGAGTATGTGGGAGGAAGAGAGAGGTAGACAAAGAGGGGAGGTAGAGAGTGAGAGAGTGATAGTATGGGGTGTCTATGTCATGGTCTATTTCAATCTCTAGTTCAATGTCCAACTCTAGATCTAGCTCTATGTCGTAGTCTAGGTCATGGGGCGAGATAGTGAGAGTGAGAGAGTGAGATGAAGAGAGGAAAAATAGGGGGGGTATAGAGCTAGGGGGGTCTAGGTGATGGTCTAGGTCATGGTCATTGTTGGAATGTATTATTTTATTTTTTATACTCTTGATTCAAAGGTTGGAGCCACCCTTCTTTCTAAATAAGTAAGAGGTTATAATTAAGCCCGAAAGCTAGATTTCGGGATCTTGTGTATTTCACGATGTACCTACCAAGCCTCGGTATCCCGACGCGCGAAGTAGCGATAAGGTTTAGTTCTAACCACCATTATTGAGCCTCTAAGTAAATATCATTTCATATCATCATCCCGTGCTCTCGCATTTCGGGAGTTACTCGTCGAACACTTTCCGAACCTCTGAGATGCCAAGTTGCGAAGTCTTTTCAAGTCACTCAGGTAAATATCAAGAGTAATCTTTTAAACCATAGTTAGTCTCTATCGTGATTTTGTGACTTGACGATTCTTGCCTTAAAACACAACACATTTGTAACTCCGATCCCCGAAGTCGTGATATTCATTAATTAAGATGGGTTAATTAAGAGCTTAAGTTAAATCACAAATTATAAATAATCTCGCACCATCGTGATTTCGGGTTTGTGGGTCTCAAAGGCTAGAAGCGAAATCATCCGATATGACGAGCACCGAAAAGGGGATATAGTACTAAAATCACGAAATCAAGGGAGCTAAGCTGGATTAATTAATGCCTTGAGTAGCTTTTAATTGTACGATCTACGGATGAAGCTTTTAACGTTTCTTCTCTTTCCCCAAGTTACAAGTCGTCAAATATTTATGGCATTTATTTGAATTTCACTAAAGTGATTGACAGTAAGATCCCACTTATTCGCTAAAACATTTCCATTAAATCATTTAACCGTTCTGTCGAAAAGGACTAGCACAAACTTAAGTGTTTAAGTAGAGGGTTTTCTTTTGTTATCTCAGTATTCCTTTTTATTGTGCGCAAAACTATTTCACCAGGATAACTTATGTCTGTGTTTTCAATCTTTTGCAATAGGGGATCTAATTGCAAGTTCATACACCATGGCTCCACGAAAAGCACCCAAGACAGTCGTCGAGAGATTAGGCCAAGGTTCATATATTGTTTCTGATACTTTGCCTCAAAGTATAAATACTATTAAAACATGGATGCATATTTCCAATGTTCTATAGCCCGAGGTGATAAATTGCTCAGATGATTCCTACGATGAGGAGAATGATGACATGTCCACCAAATAAAATATCGTTGCTCAAGCGGAGATGCACAAAATAGCAGCAAGGCCATGGCTTCTCTCCTATTATGATATGGTCAGATGAGCACTGGACCATGTAGACCTCCTGACTAGAACGATTTTCAACGAACATAGGGAAGCAGTCGGGTCTTTTAGGCCAGAGCACCTATAGGCAATGCATAAATTGTCACCCACTCCAAATGGTATTTACAATACCGAATTCCTAGAGGAGTTCAAAAAGAAGGAATGTGAGCAGTTCGGGAAAAATTTATCCGATTTGATCAAAGACTGGGTTTCACACCCCGCGAAATTCAGGGCCGATACTAATGGAATTTATTCAATCTCCTCTTTAGAGCCACAGTTCAAGTATGTAGCGATGATGACCTGCATACTATATGGGAAGGAGGACACAACTAAATTTTTCCTCCCATGGGTGCCTCTCATTTATACAGTCGCTGAAGGTTTTTCTTTCGACTGGGCCAAACTGATGTCAGATAGTCTCACCAGTTGAATTACTGAATATTGAGCGCAGAAAGCCAGCGGGAGAACATCTTCATTCTTTATGTCTACCTACATCATGGATGCTATTTGCTTCATGACACCTTTCCCATTGATGATCTGGAGCTGGACTCCGTCTGATGCTGAGCCTATCCATGTCTACCACTCGAAGCTTTGGGAGGACAAGGCCAAAGATTTCATCTACGAGATTTTTAACTCGGTAATGGTACCGATGCATGTTGCTATCTTTAACCATCCACCTCCACGGATTTTAGATAACATCACGACCAACCTGAGTAATGTAGAAGATTGGTATATAGAAGCAGAGTATTCATACATCAGGGTTTTCGGCACCTCCGTTCCCCCCCATGTTTTTCCGTTATTTCTACCAGATAAGTTAATATGCCGCGAGATCGCCAGGCAAGATGTGCTTGGTGGAATAAGCAAGGAGCTCAAAGGAATGTTGAAGAAGGTATGAACACCCTACCCCATTCACATTGGGTCGTACTCTTTATTATATTTTGGCCATGCCAAAGCCGAGGCCACGGATTTGGAGGAAATGAATTTGGTGAACATTGAGTTCAAAAAACACGACCCAAATAAGGTTGTGAGTAATCACTTGGTGAATTGTGGCCTGAAGAGATACAAACACGAGGATTCACCCCATGATGAAATCTTCTGAGGTGTGAGGTCCTACTCTGAGGTCTTGAGCCATATTCAGGCCTTGCCACCCAGAGATATGGCTGATTTCCTCAAATTCAAGGAGCATAGGAAGAGTTCCCTCCCCCTAATTTTACAGGGAAAACCCCCAAATCTTCCAGACGTACAACAGATAGAAGCCAAAGGCTCGAAGAACTCAAGTCTTGGAAAGGAGAAAAATCAAGAAGGGACAGAAGAAAAGGATACCTCGAAATAGGGAGTCGAAATCCTCGACCGAGGAGAGAAAAACCCAGAGGCAGTTGTGCTATGAAAGAGGGTACTAAGTCAAGCTGAGATACCCTCGCAAAAGGTAGGTGACACCTCACCGACCACATCAAAAGAGCCGATCACAGACACTACCCCCAAACAATTATCCAAGAAAATTGGCAGTCCGATTGCTGTTATCACACCCTTACAGTTTACAAAGGGGAATCTTGATGCGGGATGGATTTTCAATGAAGAGCTAATGCCCATTTCCATGGAAGAGTTACCTCCAAACGAATTTTTCTTTGATAAGAAAAGGAAGGTCGTAGTGAATAAAGAATCGTATCAAAAAGTGGGCACAGTGGCTAAAAGGTTTAAAATCCTGACAGAAGGAAAGGCCATAGAAGAGGAGGAATTCGCTGACAAGAAAGCAGGAACACTGGGGGATTACACTACAGCCAATCAATACTCATTCAGAACTTTGAATACCCATTTGAAATGAAAGAACCTCTTGATCAGTAAGTTGGAAGCTAAGGTGGCTATGGCGGAAGCAAATGCCAGAGATGAGATGAGAAAAAGCCTCGAGCAAGCCCGAAAAGCCGATCTACAGGAGATCAAGAAACTTAGATCTGACCTTGAGTAGATGCAACAGTCGGCACAAATAAGCCAAATGCAGGTAAGCCAACAGGAGCAACAAATTATATAGTTACAATCGAAATTGGATGTTGCCGAAAACCAGGTTTTAGACATAAAGGTTTTTCAAGCCCAGGCTACCGAAATCCGACAGAAGGTATTAGCAGCTCAACAAGACTTTCTTGCAAAAGTGGGAACCATTCATCATCACTTTCAGATGATAGATCAAATGCTAGAAGATATCTCTTTGCGAGAAAGAGAAGTTGGGGCGGCTCGGGTTGCTTTCCAGGATGTCGTGATAGCCACAACGAATGTAGAGGTGGTCAGTAGCTCCAAATTATCCATCACAGAACAAACCAGAGGGAATATCTTACTAAAGGCTTGGGAGAAGAATATATCAGAGAGAAGGGGAAGAGCTAAGGAGGTGAGAACTTCTTGTGAAGAAACATTTGCCTTGATAAATAAAGATTTTCTAGACCTTGATAAAGAAGGTAGTGTTGGGACGCTGGGCAAAATCAATATAGCTAAAAACCTGATAGATATCAAGGAAAATGAAGAAAAGAAGAAAGTTGAAATATCCCCAATAAGCCAGGTTGATATGGTCCAAGTGGAAAAATGGCTAGTACAGCCAAGCCTACAATTGTGGTCTATCGTCACGGAAGACCGAAAAGTGGGAAAAAGGTTGCCACAGTTGGCGAAGAGTTGTTACACCTTTGAGGCCAACAAGCAAGCAGAGCCTTCTAGGTTGATAGCCTAGTTGGTTGAAAGGTGCGTCAATTGCATTGAGCAGGTGAAAGGGCAGTATTTTGGTGTTAAATAGCGACAGATGTCAATCCATTCTATTTCTAGAGCCATAGGAGCAAATAAAGGAATGCATTCCGCCTGCATGGGGGAAGACAAAGAGCGAGGAAATGAAACGCTTTCTTTCCTCAATTGTAATCAAAGGTTTCTAGAACGAATGGAATTTGAAGTGTTTTTTAGGCTTGTATAAATAGGCATTTTGAAGAAAAACGAAGGGATTTTTCTTTTGGCAGATTGTAATAGAGAAATTTTCCATCGCCAGGAACTAATACAAGCGAATTGAAGACTCCATATTCCATCAAGATTGAGTTATGTGCTTTCTTCTGTTATTTCATGCTTCATGACATTTTTATATGCATCTCTGATGAATGCTTTGATTGAAATTTGGTACAACCTCTACTGTGGAAATCATGTTTTAGTTATCTAATTATTTGCAACTTTTCCTCTGTATCGACTATTATCAGGTATAAGACTTGTGGATTACTTAGATCGCTATATTTTACGCTTCATTAAAGGTTTTCTCTTCTTTTTCTTCTTCTGTTACAACGTGAGATTCCTCTTGAAATGATGCCTCACATTGTCTGACAACTTTATGTTTTTATTTTGTTTCATACATGGTTCCAAATTTTTAACTCAGTTACGGAAGGCGACATTCAATTTGTTAAACTATTAATTTGTCTCACGGGATTTTGTTTTCTTTCGTATAAATCAAAAATTTGAATCAACAACTCAAAAAAAAAAATAGCAGCCTCTTAAATCTTTGTTCCTTAAATGACTGTCCCTGTTGCAAGGAAACCTCACATAGAACACGACCTCTTAGACCGAACCAACATCGCCTTAAACCTCTTTGAGACTATCCTAATAATTGCAACCCCTCCGGTCGAACTAGAACGTTCGTGGGCAGCCATTGAATGAGACATAACCACGCAAGAATAAGTGGAAGTTAGACACATACAACTTAGAAATCAACTATAGTTCCTCTTCCAGTTGTTTGCTCCTTCCCTTATATTTTACCCTTTTCTGGATGCCTAGACTCTATATTTCCTACCCTTAAGTACAGACTCTAAAACAACACCTTTCTGGCGCCGTTGCCGGGGAGGGAGAATCGTAGTCACTTTCCCCTAAGAGAACAACATTTCAAAGTTTTGTTTTTTGATAGTGAACAAAGAGTGAACGCCTTGTTAAGGCTAAACCTTTATCATTCACTTGGTGACTCCACTTTTAAGTAAGCTAGCATCCTTTCAAAGGAACACCAAAAAAAACCCAGATGCTAAACAGACCGTGCTAGTTTCCGACCCTGAAAAAATACTAAAATCAAGGGGTCTTTTCAAACAAAATGTTGTTGTTTACCAACCCAAGTCTACTCAGTCTAAAGATAATACCTTTCTTGAACCTTCGTCCTCGCGAGAACCTTCTCTCAGAAAAAAATCGAACAATACTATCGAAGTCGAGACCCTAAAGTCCAAGAAAATCCTACCCAAGATTAAGACCGAAACCTCTCCGATTACCTCTTACGTTAGTAGGGGTGACACGCCTACCGTAAAGCTCATCCCTATCAATATCCCATCGAATCTCAATATAAAACTCTCTGTCACTCAAGGCCTCAAATAAGTTTCCACGCCCACGAACTCGACACTGGTGGGCTCTCCCATTTATATATCCTGCAAGTCAGAGGAACCAAGTCCTCGTTTACCCTCTCCCCCTTTTCCAACTTTCACCTCCCCTGGTAAAAAGTTCCCCTATTTTTTACCCCTCGACCCTTGGGAAGCTAGAGAGCCACTATACATCTTCGCTAACCCTCTTTATAACACACCAATTTCCTCTCCTAGGTCATCCATGCATGCC
The DNA here is from genome assembly GCA_010110895.2 of Picea sitchensis. Lineage (NCBI taxonomy): Eukaryota > Viridiplantae > Streptophyta > Pinopsida > Pinales > Pinaceae > Picea > Picea sitchensis. The sequence continues at coordinate 43,247 of SNQJ01S0043006.1, read as the reverse complement.
ACCAGAGGAGGAGCAGGGGGAGCAGGAGGTCAAGGCTAAGAACCGCCCCCCAGGGTTTTCACCAAAGTGGCCGCTAGATATGCTCCCTTGGTCCTTCTTGTACCCCTCCATGATTTACCCGAAAACTATATGAAAAACTTACCCAAGTTCACAGGAGAAGGGGATCTAACCGCAACTGAGCATATCAACTTATTCGATCAATTCGCTGATATTCTAGGTCTCGAACATGAGGACGTGTATTCCCATTTGTTTGTCCAAACCTTTGAGGGTCAGGTAAGAACTTGGTTTCGGAGCCTACCCCTAGGTTCAATATTATCCTACGATGCGTTAGAAGACCTTTTTCTCAAACAATGGGGTGAAAGAAAGGATCATTTATACTATTTGACCGAGTTCGGGTCTTTAAGGAAAAAGGGATCCGAAACTATTATGGAATTTATCCAAATATTTAACAAATTGTACAATAAGATCCCTGTTGAAGTTAAATCATCCCAACCCATAGCCAAGGTAACTTTCGCAAGAGATTTTGAACCCGATTTCGCTCTACTATTAAGAGAAAGGAGAGGGGCCGACTTAACCCGAATGCAAGATGACGTTGTGGAAATTGAGTCAAACATGATGGCTTTGGGTAAATTAAAAACGAAAATCGAAACGAGAAACAGGGAAACCCAACGTTTTAGAGAACAAGTGGGTCCCTCTGGATCTGGAAGGTCCTCAGATGAAAAAATGGATGACATGGCTAGGATAATAAAACAAATATCAAACAACATCTCAAGAATGGAGCTAGACCAATCCAAATCTAATCAATTCGTTAAGAGAGAATTCAGGAGAAACCCCAATCCTCGGATTCAATAAAGACAGATTAAAAATGAAGATCAAAAAATTCAAACACCTCTAAAAAATGAAAGTTTTATTGGAGGAAATGATATGCAAGAGTTCGAGGATTTGAAAGAATACGTAAACAATTTAGGCGACGATTGTATACAACCTCACTTGAAGAAAGAAGATTACGAAAAATCTCTAAACATTGGACAATCATCAGGTGCAGATAGTTGCCTAAACAACACTAATGATCTCGCTTATCAAGGAATGGCCGATACCATAATGGCTGAGCTCTAGCATAAATACAATTTGAGGCCTAAAAACAAACCTATGTCAACCGCTCAACCCAAGAAAATTTTTCCTAGGGGCAAAACATACGAGCCCGTCCAGAGAGAGACCGAGACGCGGAATAACATAGGGGTAGACTCGTAGAATATCAACGTAAAGGAGGCTGAAACCCAAGCGAGAAGAACTAATACAGTTGAAACGTGGACACCTGAAATGCCTAGAACCATCGAAAATAAAACAGTGCAAACAAATAAGATGGATAGGAAAGAGTCTGAAGTTTCAGCCAAGGAAACAGATAAAATTGCGGGAAGTTTCTTCCTAGAAAACAAGATAAATAAGATCAAGATACCAATACCTTTGGTCGAGTTGGCGAAGAATCATGTGTACCGAAAGCAAATAACCAAGATGATAAATTTTTCAGATTTACAGAGTCAGTCTGACGTGATAAATCTGGAATATGATAAGCCTAATATCACTTTTGGTCGACATTTTGAAGGTGCCAGAGATACCGTCGCCCCCTTCTATATTACCCTGAAAGTGCACGATCGACTGTTGCATAATTGCATGCTGGACTCTGGGGCCTCTCATAACGTAATGCCCAAATCCATTATGGATAGACAAGGTCTCAAAATCACTAGACCCTATGGAGATCTTTACTCATTCGATTCAAGGAGAGTTAAGTGTATGGGCATGATCAAAGATTTAGTAGTCTCCCTCACCCAGATTCCAGTAAAAAATGTCCCAATGGATGTAGTTGTCACTGATATACCCCCGAAGTACAGTTTTCTATTATCTAGATCTTGGGGAGCCAAGCTCGGGGGATCCCTTCAGCTGGATATGACCTACGCCACGATCCATGTTTTTGGCGGGCAGTTCACTCGGTTATGCAAGGAAACACGGTTGACATATACGGTAAGTGATCCTCAGAATCCTAACAATTACCCAGTTTATATCACCGATGAAGACCTGGGAAATTGTATTCTGTCTTTTGACGATAGCAAAAATAATTGTATGGACGAACGTTATATTGATGAAATCAAAACTGAAAAGACAGCGAAAAATTTGTATAGCACTAGAACTTGGAAAATGTTTTTCGATAGTGATTCTTCATGTGAAGGAGAAGGTGCGGGCGTGCTTTTCATAGAACCTGAAAATGAATTCATTGTCCCATTCTCTTATAGGCTACAGTGGGACATAGACTACACAAACAACGTATGCGAATATGAAGCTCTAGTCTTGGGACTGGAAGCTGCCAAGAAGCTAAACATAAAGAACTTAGAGGTCTATGGGGATGAAAAACTGATTGTGAAGCAGGTAAATTGACAGTACCAGGCCAAACACCCGAGATTGAGGTCCTACAAAAATTGCGCCTGGGATCTAATGGAAAAATTATTTTCGTCGGTAAAGGTTCATTTCATCCCATGAGCCAAAAACCAGTAAGCCGATTCACTGGCCAAAGCAGCATCGATTTTCGCACCCACTATTGCTTTCAAATTAAAGTACCACATAGAGGTAAGGTACAAACCATCCATACCAAACAACATACAACAGTGGAAGGTATTCGAAGATGACAAATAGATCAAAAAGTTTCTGGAAATGGTGGATGATTTATCCGAAACTCACATTGACCAGGAAAACCAAAATGACCATACCTGGATTATGTAGGAAGGGGAGGAGCCTCAAGAGTTCCAAGAAAAAATCACAAATCATCGCATGCTAGTGTTAAAAAATAATCAGATCCCTAAGGGCCTGATACCTTTGGAAAGGTTGTTTGACCAAAACGAAATGCCTCTGAAGTCTACCTTGCAACCCCAACTAGAGGAGGTCGAAGACTATGATGTAGGCACCGCTAAAGAACCTAGGATAGTGAAACTATCAACGTACCTTCCTCTCGAGATGAAAATAAAGTATGTAGACTTACTCGGGTGGTACAAGGATGTTTTTGCATGGAATTACGATGAGCTGAGAACCTACGGCACCTCTGTGATCGAACACAAGATACCTTTGAAACCGGGAGTTAAACCATTCAGACAGAAGCTCAGACAAATCAACCCCATTTTATTTCCCATGGTCGAAATAGAAGTGAAAAATCTCTTAGACGCAAAAATAATCATGCCACTTAGGTACTCTGACTGGGTGGCGAACCTAGTCCTGGTCAGGAAAAAGAGTGGGAAAATCAGACTGTGCGTAGATTTCAAAAACCCAAATAAATCCTCTCTCAAGGACAATTATCCTCTACCCAAGATGGATCACATCTTAGAAAAGGTAGTTGGTGCTAATAGAATGTCGATGATCGATGGGTTTTCGGGTTACAATCATATCGCGGTCAACGAAAAGGATGAGGAAAAACCCGCTTTCACTACGCCTTGGGGTACATTCATGTATGCCAAAATGCCTTTTGGTTTGATGAACGCAGGTTCCACTTTCCAGAGATCCATGGACATCACCTTCATCGGTGAAAGAGACAAATTTGTGGTTATTTACCTTGATGACCTAACTTTGTTCTCTAAATCTGACGAAGACCACCTGATACACCTCCAACAAACGTTCGAGAAATGCCGAAATTTTGGTTTGTCCTTGAACCCCAAAAAGTCTCATTTCACGATGCAAGAAGGTAAACTCTTGGGCCATATTGTGTCTCGAGATGGAATTAAAATCGATCCTAAAAGGGTTGAAGCTATAACACCATAAATATTCATAGAAACATTAAAGAACTTCAGTCTTTTTTAGGAAAATAATTTTTTTGAGAAGGTTCATTCCGAATTTTGCTGAAATCGTGAAATTGATCACAGATATGCTCAAGAAAAATAGCACAGTCAAATGGACATCCGAAGCCAAAGCATCATTTGCCCGGATAAAGAAATTTATAAGTGAAGCACCTGTACTAGCAAGCCCTGACTACCTGAAGGAGTTTTTGATTTTCTCATTCGCATGTGAACACACAATTGCGGCAGTACTCCTCCAAAAAAATGAGGAAGGATTCGAGCAATCGATAGCATTCTTTAGTACAAATCTTAGAGATGCCAAATTAACATATGATATAATGGAAAAACAAGCATACGTTATGGTAAATGCACTAAAAGCTTTCAGGACTTATGTGCTACACTCCAAGGGGATATCATATGTACCTACCTATGCTGTAAAATACATATTGGTACAGCCTGATAGTGATGGAAAGAGGGGTCAGTGGCTCGCTAAGATTCAAGAATTCGATCTGGAAGTGAAGTCGACAAAACTGGTAAAAGGATAGGGTTTGGCTAAGCTCATGGCTGAAATGAATTTCCAAGCACTCGGGATAAATAACCTGTAGGAATATGAAGGAGATGTGGACATAGATGCTTTCGATGACTAGATGCTTTCGATGACCAAATATCTGCGACTGAAATTGAAGAGAGGTTTGTTTCATCAAGTTGGTATAAATACATGGTCTCCTACTTATTGACCCTGAAGTGCCCTGATGATTTGTCTCCGTCTAAGACCAGGACACTAAATCTACATGTGGTGAAGTACTGTATATCCAAAAGCAAATTGATTGGAAGGACCCATTAGGCTTCCTGCTGGTTTGTCTAGTGGAATCTGAAATAGAAAAGGTCATAAACGAATTTCACGAAGGGGTATGTGGAGGACATCACGCGTGGAGGGCGACAGCTTATAAAATCCTGAGAGTGGGATATTATTGGCCTAGGATATTCTCAGATGTCAACGCCAAAGTTATAGCCTGCAACCCTTGCCAGTTGTTCGCAGGAAAACAAAAAATCCCAGCTCTACCTCTGGTCTCGATAAAAGTAGAAGCCCCCCTTCAACAATGGGGATTGGATTTTATAGGCGAAATCAACCCACATTCCAGTGCTCAACATAAATGGATCCTGACTGCCACATATTACTTCACCAAATGGGTGGAGGCCATTCTGACTAGAAAGGCGACTGATTCAGTGGTTATAGGGTTCCTGGAAGAGAACATACTATCCAGATTCGGCTATCCCCGAAAGATAGTCATGGACAATGCCCATGCACTCAAGTCTATGGCAATGGTTATTTTTTTCCAAAACTATAACATCGTATTGGCCCACTCCACCGCATATTACCCTCAAGGAAATGGGTTAGCCGAATCATCAAATAAAATTTTAATTACCATAATTAAGAAAGTGCTGAGTGAAAACAAAAAATCTTGGCATGTGCATCTCAAGTACGCTTTGTGGGAAAATCAGATAGGCACGAAGAAATCTATTGGCACTTTGCCTTTACAACTGGTATACAGGACTGACGTGGTATTTCCTATAAATCTAGCGCTTCCTGTAATGAAGCTCTGGCAAGATGAGAAAGAAGAACCAAACCATGTCACAAGGAGAATAAACCAGTTGATTGAGGTTCACCAACACAAGGCTGAGGTGGACGAAAGGATGCACAAATACTAGGACAACATGAAAGAGATATTCAATCATAAGGCCAAAGACAGGGAATTCCTCCCTGGTGATTTGGTTTTGAAATGGGATGCTAGGAGGGAAGACTCTACAAAACACGACAAATTTGACCATATCTGGTATGGATCTTTCAAAGTCACAGCTTCTGAAGGGAAGAATTTGTTTCTATTAGAAAATCTAGACGGTAAAATCCTCAATGTCCCTGTCAACGGGCGTTATTTGAAGCACTATATGCATTGAATGATTGTTCCGAATTTCCACTATATATACCGGTTTGTTTTCCTTGTTTTTGTTTTAGATATTTTCGATAAGTTCTACTTTCATCTCAAATAAAACAGGTTAGAAATTTCTTATAAGTTGAGATACGAAAGTTTTCAATACGTCGAGTTCCATAAATCTTGATGCCCTAATAATTTTCATGTTGTTTTCCCACAGGATTACGGCTTATGGTCCACACAGTAAAGGGAGAAAATGGATGGTCATGCATCGGGAAATTGACTCGCCCAAAACAGGTGATAAAAGAAGATTTGTTAAGAAGAAAACGAAATGGTAAGGCAAGGGTATAAATCTCTGAAAAATCTAGTTTTCGAACGAATATCACTTAAGCACATCAACGATCTCATGAAAAGGATATGTTTTCTTGACGTATCATTAAAGAAAAAACTTTTACTGGGGATTTAAAAAAAAATCTCACCTCGACAATTTAAAAATATTTAAATCAAAGAGGGAAGTAAAGCCTCTCCAAGAAAGAGTTATAAGAGTCAAGATTGCATTGTATGACCCGAGTTGTATGATACTTCAAAACCTTCTCTATCATCTCCTCACTATCCTTTTCTCTCTCTCCTTGAAACCCAGATACCTTCCCCTGGCCTCTACAGAGGAAGAAGAGGTTATGCTTCATCTCCAGAAGCTGGCAAGCAAATCTTAGAAAATAAGCTGGCCTTCACGACTCCTCAGTCTCCTGCTAAAACGAAGTTATGCGTAGGTTGATCCTAACTCTATTAGGTCTTTTAACATGTTTCAAATGGTTAAGAATTTCTCAGAGGAAGACCCCTGGAAATGAATTTTCCCGTAAAATTCCTGCAGACTAGGACGTTTTGAAGGTCAAGAGAAAGTTGGTCCAGAGTGCTCAAATCAAGGTGACAGGCCACTGTAGCGAATATTACACAGATATCACCCTTGGTATACTTTATACCAAATTGATTTCCCCCACTTCATATTACAAAAGTAAAATATAAGACAGATGGTGAAAGGAAATTCATAATTGATTGCCCTCATCTTGTCCAAAGAGATGATGAAAGGAAATTCATAAAATGATTTCCCTCATCTCAACATTTAAATGAAAAATCGTAGTTTGGAGTGGTGAAAGGAAATTCAATAAAGGGAACCAGATAACTTCACCGGGGTACTGAACAGGCTCATTGGCAGTGAAGCAATATCTAAGATATCTGTAAGGATGTCATATGTAAATTATATTACACTCTGGTAATTAGCCTTTTCGAAACAGGATCTACAACCCAAGTTCATGCAGGACTCCCTGATTTAAAGCATGGAATTTGCTTCGTTTTGATGCAAGCTAAAACCTACAACAACTGTTGAATTTCCTAAGATCGTTTGGACTGTCTTAAGAAAACCCAAAGTCAGTCTCGAGAAAGGGAAAGTTTTCGAATGGACTACAGTTGAGTTTAGAAAGCGTGTCAAGTTTTGAAAGTTTTCCAGAAATAAAGTTGAAACCTCAAAGTTCCCTCTATTTCCTCCTTCCAAACAAGTTTCACAGAAGTAGGTTAATGACTCCATTTACCCAATATAGGCACTTGGTCTCTTGTTCTTCCCGTCCTGCAAGGAGACGAGATCCCTAGTTGGAGCCTATGTTGGAACTTATTATTTTATTTTTTATACTCTTGATTCAAAGGTTGGAGCCACCCTTCTTTCTAAATAAGTGAGAGGTTATAATTAAGCCCAAAAGATGGATTTCGGGATCTCGTGTATTTCACGATGTACCTGCTATGCCCCAGTATCCTGACGTGCGAAGTACCGATAAGGTTTAGTTCTAACCACCGTTATCGAGCTTCTAAGTAAAGATCGTTTGATGTCATCACCTCGTGCTCTCGCGTTTCGGGAGTTACTCGTCGAACACTTTCCAAACCTCTGAGATGCGAAGTATTTTCAAGTCACTCAGGTAAATATCAAGAGTAATCTTTTAAACCGTAGTTAGTCTTTATCGTGATTTCGCGACTCGATAATTCTTGCCTTAAAATGAAACACCTTTGTAACTCCAATCCTCGAAGTCGTGATATTCATTAATTAAGATGGGTTAATTAAGAGCTTAAGTTAAATCACAAATTATAAATTATCTCGCACCATCGCGATTTCAGGCTTTTGGGTCTCAAAGGCTAGAAGTGAAATCGTCTGATATGACGAGCACCAAAAAGCGGATAAAGTACTAAAAGAATGAAATTAAGGGAGCTAAGATGGATTAATTAATTCCTTGAGTATCTTTTAATGTTTCTTCTCTTTCCCCAAGTTACAAGTCGTCAAATATTTATGGCATTTATTTGAATTTCACTGAAGTGATTAACAGTAAGATCCCACTTATTCGCTAAAATATTTTCATTAAATCATTTAATCGTTCTGTCGACAAGGACTAGCACAAACTTAAGTGTTTAAGCAAAGAGTGTTCTTTCGTTATCTCAGCTTTCCTTTTTATTGTGCGCAGAACTATTTCACCAGGATAACTTATGTCTGTGTTTTCAATCTTTTGCAACAAGGGATGCAATTGCAAGGTCATACACCATGGCTCCACGAAAAGCACCCAAGGCAGTCATCGAGAGCTCATGCCAAGGTTTAGATATTGTTTCTGATACTTCGCCTGGAAGTATCAATACTATTAAAACATGGATGCATATTTCCAATGTTCTGCAACCCGAGGTGATAAATTGCTCGGATGATTCCTGCGATGAGGAGAACGATGACATGTCCACCAAATACAAAATCGTTGCTCAAGTGGAGACGCACAAAATAGCATCAAGGCCACGTCTTCTCCCCTAATATGATATGGTCAGATGGGCACTGGACCATCTAGACCTCTTGACCAGAATGATTTTCAATGAACAGAGGGAAGTAGTTGGGTCTTTTAGACCAGAGCACCTACAGGCAATGCATAAATTGTCACCCACTCCAAATCGTATTTACAATACCAAATTCCTAGAGGAGTTAAAAAATAAGGAATGCGAGAAGTTCGGGAAAAACTTATCTGATCTGATCAAAGACTGGGTTTCACACCCTGTGAAATTTAGGGCCGATACTAATGGAATTTATTCAATATCCTCTTTAGAGCCACAGTTCAAGTATGTAGTGATGATGACCTGTAGACTGTACGGGAAGGAGGACACGACTCACTTTTTCCTCCCATGGGTGCCACTCATTTATACAGTCGCTGAAGGTTTTTCTTTCGACTGGGCCAAACTGATGTTGGACAGTCTCACCAGTCAAATTATTGAATATCGAGCATAGAAAGCCAGCGGGAGAACATCTTCATTATTTATTTTTGCCTACATCATGGACACTATTTTCTTCATGAGATCTTTCCCATTGATGAGTTGGAGTTGGACTCTGTCTGATGTTGAGCCTATCCATGTCTACCAATCGAAGCTTTGGGAGGACAAGGCCAAAGATTTCATCTGCGATATTTTTAACTTGGTAATGGTATTGATGCATGTTGCTATCTTCGGCCATTTGCCTCCCCGGATTTTAGATAATAGATTGGTATATAGAAGCAGAGTATTCATACATCAAGGTTTTCAACACCTCCATTCCCCCCCATGTTTTGTTGTTATTTGTGCCAGATAAGTTAATATGTCGCGAGATCGCCAGACAAGCTGTGCTTGGTGGAATAAGCAAGGAGCTCAAAGGACTATCGAAGAAGGTATGGCCAGCCTTCCCCATTCACATTGGGTCATACTCTTTATTAGATTTTGGCCATGCCAAAGCCGAGGCCACATCTTTGGAGGAAATGAAGTTGGTGAACATTGAGTTCAAAAAGCATGACCCGAATAAGGTTGTGAGTAATCACTTGGTGAATTGTGGCCTGAAGAGATACGGACACGAGGATTCACCCCATGATGAAATCTTCTGAGGTGCGAGGTCCTACTCTGAAGTCTTGAGATGGATTCAGGCCTTGCCACCTAGAGATATGGCCGATTTCCTCAAATTCGAGGAGCATCGGAAGAGTTGCCTCCCCCTAATTTTACAGGGCAAAACCCCAAAGCTTCCAGATGTACAACATATAGAAGCCAAAGGCTCAAAGAACTCAAGTCCTGGCAAGGAGAAAAATCAGGAAGGGACAAAATAAATGGATACCTCGGAACAGGAAGCTGAAATCCTCGATCGAGGAGAGAGAAACCCAGATACAGTTACGCCAGGAAAGCGGGTACTAATTCAAGCTGAGATACCCTTGCAAAAGGCAGGCGACACCTCATCGACCAGATCAAAAGAGTCGGTCACAGACACTACGCCTAAACAATTATCCAAGGAAATTGGCAGTCCGATTGTTTTTATCACACCCTTACAGTTCACAAAGGGGAATCCCTATGCAGGATGGATTTTCAATGAAGAGCTAACGCCCATTTCCATGGAAGAGTTACCTCCAAACGAATTTTTCTTTGATAAGAAAAAGAAGGCTAAAAGGTTTAAAATCCTGACAGAAGGAAAGGTCGTAGAAGAGGAGGAATTTGCCGACGAGATAACAGGAACACTGGGGGCTTATGCTACAGTCAATCAATACCCAGTCGAAACTTTGAAGGCCCATTTGAAACGAAAGAACCTCTTGATCGGTAAGTTGGAAGCTAAGGTGGCTATGGTGGAAGCAAATGCCAAGGATGAGATGAGAAAAAGACTCGAGAAAGCCCAAATAGTTGATTTGCAGGAGATTGAGAAACTTAGATCCAACCTTGATCTGATGCGCTAGTCGACGCAAATAAGCCAAACGCAAGTAAGATAGCAGGAGCAGCAAATTATATAGTTACAATCGAAATTGGATGTTGCCGAAAACCAGGTTTTAGACATAAAGGTTTTTCAAGCCCAAGCTACCCAAATCCGATAGAAGGTATTAGCGGCTCAACAAGACTTTCTTGCAAAAGTGGGAACCATTCAACCTCACTTTCAGACGATAAATCAAATGCTAGAAGATGCCTCTTTGCGAGAAAGAGAACTGGGGCGGCTCGGGTTGCTTTCCAGGATGCTGTGATAGCCACAACAAACGTAGAGGCGGTCAATAGCTCCAAATTATCCATCACAAAACAAACCAGAGGGAATATCTTACTAAAGGCTTGGGAGCAGAATATATCAGAGAGCAGGGGAAGAGCTAAGGAGGTGAGAACTTCTTGTGAAGAAAAATTCGCCTTGATAAATAAAGATTTGCTAGACCTTGATAAAGAAGGCAGTGTTGGGACGCTGGGAAAAATCAATATAGCTAAACACTTGATAGATATCAAGGAAAATGAAGAAAAGAAGCAAGCTGAAAATAAGCCAGGTTGATATGGTCCAAGTGGACAAATGGCTAGTATAGCCAAGACTACAATTGCGGTCTATCGTCACGGAAGACCGACAAGTGTGAAAAAGGTTTCCATAGTTGGCGAAGAGTTGTTACACCTTTGAGACCAACAACCAAGAAGAGCCTTCTAGGTTGAGAGCCCAGTTGGTTGAAAGGTGCGTTAATTGCATTGAGAAAGTGAAAGGGAAGGCTTTTGGTGTTAAATAGCGACAGATGTCAATCCGTTCTATTTCTGGAGCCAGAGGAGAAAAGAAAGGAAGGAATTCCGCCTGCATGGGGGAAGACAAAGAGCGAGGAAATGAAACGCTTCCTTTCCTTAATTGTAATCAAAGGTTCCTAGAATGAATGGAATTTGAAGTGTTTTTTAGGCTTGTATAAATAGGCATTTTGAAGAAAAACGAAGGGCTTTTTCTTTTGGTAGATTGTAATAGAGAAATTTTCCATTGCCAGGAACTAATACAAGCGAATTGAAGACTCCATATTCCGTCAAGATTGAGTTATATGCTTTCTTCTGTTATTTCATGCTTCATGACATTTTTATATGCATCTATGATGAATGCTTTGACTGAAATTTGGTACAACCTCTATTGTGGCAATCATGTTTTAGTTATCTAATTATTTGCAACTTTTCCTCTGTATCGGCTATTAACAGGTACACAACCCCTGGATTACTTAGATCGCTATATTTTACGCTGCATTAAAGTGTTTCTCTTCTTTTTCTTCTTCTGTTACAGCGTGAGATTCCTCTCAAGATGATGCCTCACATTGTCTGACAGCTTTATGTTTTTCTTTCATTTCATACATGGTTCCAAATTTTTAAATTAATTACGGAAGATGACCTTCAATTTGTTAAACTATTAATTTGTCTCACAGGATTTCTTTTTCTCTTGTATAAATAAAAAATTTGAATCAACAACTCAAAAAAAAAAACAACAACCTCTTAAATCTCTGTTCCTTTAATGACTATCCCTGTTGCAAGGCAACCTCACATAGAGCCCGACCTCTCAGACCAAACCAACACCACCTTAAACCTCTTTGACACTATCCTAAGAACTGCAACCACCCGGGTCGAACTAGAATGTTCGTGGGAAGCCATTGAATGAGACATAACCACGCAAGAACAAGTGGAAGTTAGACACAGACAACTTAGAGATCAACTATAGTTCCTCTTCCAGTTGTTTGCTCCTTCCCTTATCTTTTACCCTTTTCTAGATGACTAGACTCTATACTTCCTAGCCTTAAGTACAGACTCTGGAACAACAGTCATGTTCATATAAGTACTCGTATAAGTAAGATTCCATTAGAAGAAGAACAAAAACTTAACACTCACCTTACAACAAAGGCTACATTTCTTTGTTCCACATGTATCCTTTATTCATTGTGAAACATGCCTTGCCTTTAGATGGAAAGAGAGAGAGGGAGGTAGAACTAGGGGAAAAGAGGAGGAG
>SNQJ01S0043006.1:15579-27752 GCA_010110895.2 Picea sitchensis | reverse complement strand
AGAGGCTTAAAGGAGAAGGTAAAAAATTGAAACCGATTCGATATGGTCCTTTCAAGATTATCGACAAGATTGGTAACAATGTTTTTCGTTTAGATTTGCCTCCTTATATGCAAATGTATGCAATTGTTAATGTTGAGAATTTGAAATTGTATGAGCCTCCATTGATTGATGATCATGGAGAGCATGTTCAGATTCCCTCTATAGATGATTTTTCCCTAGAATATCTTACAGAACTGCATGAAGACACCATCCTTGACAGGAGAATGCTAACTTCAAAACGAGGAAATGTGGAGTATCTTCGAGTTGGTCTTAAAGGAAAAAATCCAAGCAAATCCAAGAGGATTGAGGTTGGAAGGGTGAGGGAACTATACCCTCATCTTCACATAGACTGAAAATAGTCTTTTGGAGGTCCAAAAGCTTCCCAATGGGGAGGTGTGATCAGGGGATCAAATTTTGCTCAAAAATTCAAAGTGATCGGAATCACTTCAAATCGAATGAGAGTGTAGGCCTCGTCGTTGCGAATCCAATGCAACTCATTTTGTCTCAAACGAACGTCGGGAGCGAGAGATATCACGATCTGTTCGAATCGTCAAACAGGCAAAAAAAAGGATGTTGACTGTGGAGTCCATACAGGCTGACGTGACAGGTCCGTACGCTGATGTGGCAGAGATAGTACGACCATACGCTGATGTGGTATGTGATGATGTGGCATTTTTTGATTGGTAGATGTGGTCGAATTAGGCTGTGACACGTGGCATCATTTTTGGTCAATGGTATGGTGCCACGTGGCCCAGTCATGGGATGCCACGTGGCACCCCGCTATTGGCTATTGGTTGTTGTTTAAAATTGTATGGGGTCCGTGGGGGTTGAACCCCGGACCTCCACTTTGGCTTCGCGCTTTGGTAGAGTGTGGGCTACCACTAGCTCACACGTTGTTGCTTGTAAACCATATGTTATAACATTTATTTAAACTTGAATTATGTTATGGTCGGCACGGGGGTCCGGGATGGGGCTTAGCCCCAGCCCCCGGTCGCACTCACATTACATATGACCATGCCCTCTGTTAAATGGCATGGGGATTTTAAATGTGTAGCTCGTGGTTATATGTATAACCACATATGACTTCAACCTTAGCGCGGGAGTTGGAAAACAGAGCCCTTTTTAAAATGCGCGAGGTCATATGACCCTCATGTGCCCGAGAGCTAGGCGGTTAGGGGCTGACGTGCCCATAACCGTCCTACAGTTTGCACCGTTGGCATGGTTGCATTCGGTGCCGAGTTTTTACGCTTTAAATAGCGTGTGTGCTAGGTTGCATGAACAAGGGTGTGATTTGTAGATGCAAAGACATCAAGCTTGAAGAGGGGACTTCCAAGAAGCCTAACTTCTTCGTTTCTTGGCCAAACGAGGTGCCGAAAAATCCCAGCTAGGGGTTTTTGGACGCTCTGAAGCCATTGGAGCATTCTGTTGGTCAATTTGAGCATTGTAAAGCACGTTTTTGAGCACTTTGAGCAATTAATAATAATGATCCATTGGAAGCTGGACCAGGAGATGTAGCCCAAGAGAGGGGTGAACTCCTTTATCATTTGTTGTGTTTATGTGCTTATGTTCATTGATTATGTTGTTGTTTATATGCATCTTAAATGAGTAAATCCTATTAATGATGTGTTGCAAAGTTGATCCATTTTCTTTTAACACATAAACTTTACTTGCAAATATTTCCAAGTTTACAAGTCTTCTTCATTTTTAGATCAAATACGTATGAGGATGAAGTCTCTTACACTCCTCACGGTGTTTGTACTTAACACCCATGCCCTATAACTACGGAAGGTGTATTTCCCCACCAACCACCACCTACATCTAATGACCGATGGTTGGGGTTTTTAATAAATCACATGCTAATAAGGAAAAAAATTAAGAGTTTGGAAACTTAAGCAACTTTGGCATTCATTTATCACCCCCACTAGACCTCCCTTTCTTCCTTCTCTCTAGTGGACTTCGATAACCAACCTTAGACCTTTATGTTAAATTTTGAAATAATATTTACATATCTTGAGTATATCATGGAAGGTCTACCACATGATATATCAAAATCATACTTATCACAATTACATTCTGAGACATTCATTAGTCAAGCCTTGGCCTTGAGCTTCTTACTTGGAATTCATACAAGATATTTACACCATATACATGAGGCATTATTTACATCATATACATAAGGTATTATTTTATCATTAGGCGATATTTACATCATTAGTAAACTCTTACAATCCCATTTCAGGTTGAAACCACTCCAAATCACAAAACATGCCTATAACAAGGCAGACCATAAAAGTAATCTAATTGCCAACTCCAAGTCTTATCTAGTTAGTGCCACCATGGATTGGATCAAATATGCCACAAGTGAGGGTTGTAGGTTAATTAAAATTCTTTTACTGTCATTGTTTTTTTTTAATTTAATTTTTTAAGTACAAATTTAAGATGCAACTTTATTTTTCATTAAAAAAATATGATAAGAGACTTTTGGGTTCCAGCTTGTTAAAAACAAATTTCCATATGTTTTTTAATTGATTCAAAACATGCAATTTCATTCAAAGATTTGATACAAAGTTTTTGGATTCTCTACTTAATTCAAAATATCAGTAGTGCAACTTAAAAAACAAATTGTTCATATTGCAATTTTTTCTTAGTCTACCATTAAACAAGGACAAAGCATTTTCGCTAGCTAGCATATAGACAACGGTGTTGCCACAGAGCCCACCAGGGTTCAAAAATGAACCCGTCATAGCACGTCAATGACCCTCCAGCACGTCTGATGCAGGAGTATCGCCAACAAGCGCAAATGGAGGACAACTGGATATACACTAGCGAGTATTTTGAAGACATTTAAATTTCAAAAGAAAAACATTAATGTAATAGCTGGAAGGATGTAATTAATCTTAAATGTTTTTTGGATTGTAATGAAGATATTGAGCGTTACTCTCATCTGCCGGTTGTAGGCATTTAATGTAATGAATGTAAAGTAGATGTAGTATTTAATTCGATAAGATAGCTTAGAGTTGTAGGAGAGAAAACTCGAGAAATCTCCCTCGTATGTATGGTATTGTATCATTATTCTCATTGTAATTAAGTAGTAGAGAAAGAGAGCATAGGAGAGTAGAGAAGAACATAGATTGTATAAGTTGTATGAGCAGATAGTTGTTGCTATTGGGAACCATGTACATAAGCACTTGAATTAATATAAGATGGCTTTAATCCAATTTCATGGCATTGTTATGGTTACCATTTGCATCTATTGAATGGTATGTTTACAATTTGCTTATATACTCTGTTATGCAATTTTTCAATGTTTTATGTGTATGATTCCATGTTGAATGTATGAAGTCTGTAAGAGGGAGAGTATAAGTTCCAATTTCTTCTAGTCCTAAGAATTCCTGCAAGGAGTGCAGTGAAGGTCCGCAAGGAGTGCGTTGACAAGATTCTAAGTTTTACCTCAAAAAATCTCAAGAGAGATAGAGTTGTTCTTATACCAATAGAAGTGTGAGTATAGCACAGATTCATGCAAGGTGTGCGCAGGCCAAGTTGAAGTCTTAGATTTTTTCAACCCAAAGGAGCGGTTGAAGAACTTTTGTTGCAAGGAGTGTGCAGAGTTGGAAGATATCAGATAATCAGAGATTATCGTGAAGGCTGCAAGGAGTGCGAGAAGAATTCCTTAGAACCCTTGAGTTTGTAGCGAGAATCAAGCTCAAGAAGGATAGAGACTTGGAAGGTTCAGAGGAAGAATGAAGGTCAAATTCACCTCACAGAAATCAAGCTTAGGAGAGATAGTGGTCGTCAGATCCATAGGAGTGAGAGATGTTGATTTGGCACTCCGAAATATCGACATTTCGGGGGTCGAGAGAGCGGAGGAATCTACACCCAAAATTTGTGAGTCGTGAAATCCCGATTCGCAAAGAAAGGATCTGGATCGTCGGATCGTGGGGGAATCAGGACCATTGATCTGAGGTGAGGAAATCACGATTTTGGTTATAGGGAAAAAGGAGCAAAGCTACACCGCAAATTCCCAATACGCGAAATCCCGACGCGCTTGGAGGTGAGCCCCAGGGTTTGGTTGGAGGTCATATGGTTGAATAATTAAAGGGAGGATCTAGGGACCGTTAGCCTATTTCGAGGTTTCAGGAATCGGAGGAGTCGGGGTGCCTTGCCACGGAAGTCCCGACATCGTGAAATGCAATGCACCCTTGGGGTTAAGTCTGTAGTCACGCCGGTGGTCACGTGGAGTCGAGGCTCACGTCTAGTGCATGTTCACGCGGGCGGAGCATAGAAAAGAACCTGTGGCTATATGTGTGAAAGGTTCCAGCATGGACTAAGGAGTTGTTTCGGCTCAGGGGACTTGGAAGATCCAAAGACCAGGAGGTCAACAGATCCTGCTGAGGTGGGGGTCTGCATCAAGTGGTATCAGAGCTAACAACTTTTTTTTTCTGTAAGAAAGGGAAGACAACAGATAGTTGTGATTGAATTCTACGTGGACAGATTGAAACAATTCCGTTGAGGAGATGTCAAGAGAGAGCTATGCCTGATCCATCCGTGGAGAGGGAGATGAGAGAACTGCGTGCTTGATTGGATGCTATGGAGACAACACAGAGACAAACACCTGATACTGGAGATATTAGTGAGGCTGAAAGCGAGAACAAAGTTGGACCTGAAGAAGAAGTTCTAGCCGAAGATGCTGCAGAGGAACGTCTATTCAAAGTTGTTGAAAGAATAAGTTCCAGAGGAAAAATGGACATTTCGATGTATGAATTCAACTTAGATGTTGAGGAGCTACTAGATTGGTTTAGAGCTCTAGATAAGTACTTTGATTATGAAGATATCGAAGAAGACAAGAAAGTGAAACATGATGTCACTAGACTGAAAGGACATGCAGCACTGTGGTGGGATGAACTACAGGCTGAAAGATGTTGCAAGGGAAAACAAAGAATCAAAAGCTAGGATAGAATGGTCTCCAAGATGAAAGCCAAATTCATGCCCAGAGATTATCAAATCAATCTGTTCCAGAGAATGCAGAATTTGAGACAGAAATGGATGACAGTGAAGGAATACACTGAGGAATTTTACAGGTTAAACATCAAAGCTGGTCATCGCGAGAGTGATGATGAAAAAGTCACCAAATACATGAATGGCAGATATGAGATTCAGGATGAGATGAGCATGGTGACAATCAAGAATGTAGAAGATGCTTATCAGATTTCTTCAAAGGAAGAAGTGAAATTGGCCCGAAAGAAAGGTCAAAGGGGAAGAGGTAGAAGTCAGAGTAGAGGCAAAGAAGTTGCCCAGGACAGAGTACAGAAGCCCAAGGATGAAGAGAAGAAACCACATAACCACCCATAAAGGGGAGGAAGCTCACAAGGATGGAAGTATGCTGATAAGAACACTTTTCCTTGAGCTAGAGGAAGAGGGAGAGTCAAAGGAGGTGAAATAAAGTGTTTTTTCTATGGAAATATCGGACATAAATATTGGGAATGTCCCGATAGAAAAAGAGATGGAGGAGGAGAAGCTCACATTTCAGAAGCGCAAAGGAGAAATGTTGAGGTAGAAGATGCAGAAAGCGGAAGATCCTTAATGATGAGGAAAATTCTCTTGAATCCAGAGAAAGAGATGGAAAATCCAGTCCAGAGGAACAATTTATTTAGGACTGCTTGCAATACCAATGATAGGGTATGCAAGGTGATAGTTGATAGTGGAAGAACAGATAATCTAGTATCCACAGAGATGGTGGAAAAGACGGAATTGGAGACAGTTGCGCATCCAAGCCCATATAAAGTCTCGTGGTTGCAAAAGGGAGATCATGTAACTGTCACTAAACAATGTTTAGTTGAATTTAATATAGGGGGATACAAAGATGAGATTTTATGTGATGTTATTCCCATGTATGTCTGTCATCTTTTGTTGGGGAGGCTGTGGAAATATGACAGAAACGTTATTCATGATGGAAGAAAGAATACCTACACCTTGGAGAAGAATGGTAGGACACATATGTTGTTGTCAATTGAAGACAAGAAGGTGAAAGAAGAAACAAACAATACTATAATTATCATGAGTGGGAAGGAACTTCTAGATGAAGTTAGGAAAGATCAAGACATGTAGTTTGTTGTGGTGAGGAAACCTAGAGTCATCTTGACCAGTACCTCAATAGATGATCTACCTGAGGAAATTCAGGAACTGCTGGAGAATTTCGTTGATATTGTGGTGGATGATTTACCTTGTTCGTTGCCACGCATCAGAAGTATAATTCATCATATTGACCTTATACCAGGAGCAAGTTTGCCAAACAAAGCAACGTATAGATTAACGTTACAGGAGAATGAGGAAGCCAAGAAGAAAGTCCAGGATTTGATGGACAAAGGGTTGATTAGGGAAAGATTGAGTCCATGCATGTACCAACAATGTTAAGTCCAAAAAAGGATGGTGGATGGAGAATGTGTACAAACTCAAGGGCTATAAACAAAATCACCATCAAAAATTGATTTGAAAAGCGAATATCATCAGATTAGGATGAGGGAAGGTGATGAATGGAAGACAACATTCAAGACGAATGAAGGATTGTATGAATGGATTGTCATGTCATTTGGCTTGACGAATGCGCCAAGTACTTTTATGAGATTGATGAACTAAGTCTTGAAAGATTTCATTGGGAAGTTTGTAATTGTATATCTTAATGATATACTGATCTTCAGTAAGACTGAAGAAGAACACTTGAGACATTTAGCTCTAGTGATGAGGAGGTTACAGCAAGAGAAGTTGTTGATAAATCTAAAGAAGTCGTCTTTCATGAAGACATAACTCATTTATTTGGGTTTTGTGATCTCTTCGAATGAGTTGAAGATGGATCCTGAAAAGGTAAAAGTGATCAAAGAATGGCCATCGCCAAGGAATATCTTTGAAGTCAGAAGCTTCCATGGACTAGCCAATTTTTACAGGAAGTTCATCAGAATTTTTAGTGGAATTTATGCACCAATGATGGACACGATCAAGAAAAGACATAAATCTTTTCATTGGACAGAGGAAGTAGAAAGAAGTTTCAAGTTGTTGAAAGAGAAGATAACTGGACAACCAGTTCTAGTTTTGCCAATTTTTAGTAAAACATTTCAAGTGGGATGTGATGCAAGTAGGTTTGCGATTGGAGCGGTCTTAAGTCAAGACAATAGATCGGTTTCATACTTCGGTGAGAAGTTGAATGAGGCCAAGGTGAAATATTTCATGTATGATAAAGAGTTTTATGCAGTCATACAAGTGTTGAAGAAATGGAGGCACTACCTAGTTCCGAAAGAGTTTGTTTTGTATAGTGATAACCATGCCTTACAATTTATAACTAGACATGAGAAATTGAACTAGAAACATGAAAAATGGGTTGAATTTATGCAGAACTTTACTTTCGTTATAAATCACATTTCGTGAAATGCTAACAAGGTTGTTGATGCATTGAGCAGGAAATGTTTGATTATACAGGAGTTTCGAGTGAAGATCTTAGGTTTTGATAGCCTTAAGGAAATGTATAGGGATGATTTAGATTTCAAGAGCACTTACGAAGCATGTGAGAATCCTGTTTTGAGATATAGGAGCCAATGGATTGAATACTAGATTCAATATGGACTGTTATTTAAAGGAAATCAGTTGTGTATCCCAGAGAGTTCTATGAGATAAAACCTTTTGAAGGAAAAAACATAGTGGGGGATTGGCTGGACACTTCAGCCATGAGAAAACATTTGCACAACTGAACAGTTTGTATTATTGGCCAGGGATGAGGATGGATGTCAATAAATTTGTCAGCAGATGTAGAATATGCCAGCACACAAAGGGGAAAAGACAGAATACATGATTGTATCAACCATTTCCAATACCAGAGAGGCTATGGGAAGCGATAAGCATGAATTTTGTGTTGGGAATGCCGAGGACATAGAGAGGTTCTAATTCCATATTCGTGGTAGTAGACAGATTCTCAAAAATGTCACATTTCATTCCATGTCAGAAAACTAGTGATGCAACACACATTGCAAATCTGTTTTTCAAAGAAGTTGTTCGACTTCATGGTTTACCCAAAGTATTGTTTCGGACAGAGATACCAAATTTGTTGGTCATTTCTGGAGGACACTATGGAAGAAGTTGGGAACAAATTCATCTTTTATCTCAACATATCACCCTCAGATGGATGGACAGACTGAGGTTGTAAATCGAAGTTTGGGGGACTTATTGAGGAGTTTGGTTACTGAACATCACAGTCAGTGGGATCAAATTCTGTCGCAAGCGAAATTTGCATATAATGACTCACCTAACAGGAGCACAGGACAAAGCCCATTCCATATAATGTATGGAATGCAGCCAAGGGGAGTATCAGATTTGAGAGACTTGGAGCAGAATGAGTTCAGGAGTGTTGGAGCGGAAGATTTTGCAGCAGAGATGCAGGAGCTCCACAGTAAAATTAAAGAGCGGTTCCAGAGTTCCAACCAAGAATACAAGCGCAGAGCAGATCAACATAGGAGAGAGATTCAATTCGAAGTGGTAGATTTGGTCTTAGCACACCTAAGAAAAGAAAGGTTCCCAAGGGGAACATATAACAAGTTGAAGATGAAAAAGATAGGGCCATGTAATATCCTACGGAAATTTGAGGCAAATGCTTATGAGATAGAATTGCCAGATGATGTGGGCATATCACCCATATCCAACGTAGCAGATCTATACCCTTACAGAGCAAATAAAGCGAGAGGAGAAGAAAATCAAAAGGAATATCAGTGGGTCAAACAGATGCTTGTAACTGAAAAGCCGCAAATGGAAAAGATCATTGAACAAAGAGTTGGCAAGAAGACCCAGAGGAAGACACATCTTGAATACTTGGTAAAATGGAAGGGACACCCAGTTGAAGATGTCAGTTGGGAAAGTGAAGCAGATATCCAGAAACATGGACAGACGGTGCAGGAGCTCATGGATAGGAGTCCATGAATTTTTCAGCCAGAGGAGTATGATGCAGGAGCATCGCCAGCAAGCGCAAGTGGAGGACAATTGGATATACACCAGTGCGCATTTTGAAGACATTTAAATTTCAAAAGAAAAACATTAATGTAATAGCTGGAAGGATGTAATTACTCTTAAATGTTTTGGGGATTGTAATGCAGATCTTGAGCGTTGCTCTCATCTGTCGGTTGTAGGCATTTAATGTAATGAATGTAAAGTAGATGTAGTATTTAATTTGATAAGATGGCTTAGAGTTGTAGGAGGGAAAACTCGAGAAAGATCCCTCGTATGTATGGTATTGTATCATTATTCTCATTGTAATTAAGAAGTAGAGCAAGAGAGCATAGGAGAGTAGAGAAGAACAAAGATTGTAGAAGTTGTATGAGCATATAGTTGTTGCTATTGGAAACCATGTACAGAAGCACTTGAATTAATATAAGATGGCTTTAATCCAATTTCATGGTGTTGTTATGGTTACTGTTTGCATCTATTGAATGGTGTTTTTACAGATTGCTTATATACTCTGTTATGCAATTGTTTCAATGCTTTATGTGTAGGATTTCATGTTGAATGTATAAATCCTGTAAGAGGGAGAGTATAAGTTCCAATTGCTTCTCGTCCTGATAATTCCTGCAAGGATTGCAATGAAGGTCCGCAAGGAGTGCGTTGACAAGATTCTGAGTTTTACCTCAGAAAATCTCAAGAGAGATAGAATGGTTCTTATACCAACAGAAGTGTGAGTATAGCACAGAGTCGTGCAAGGTGTGCACAGGCCAAGTCGAAGTCTTAGACTTTTCCAACCCAAAGGAGCGGTTGAAGAAATTATGTTGCAAGGAGTGCGCAGAGTTGGAATATATCAGATAATGAGATATTATCGTGAAGGCTGCAAGGAGTGCGAGCAGGATTCCTTATAACCCTTGAGTTTGCAGCGAGAATCAAGCTCAGAAAGGATAGAGACTTGGAAGGTTCAGAGGAAGAACGAGGGTCAAATTCACCTTACAGAAATCAAGCTCAGGAGAGATAGTGGTCGTTATATCTAGAGGAGTGAGAACCATTGATTTGGCACTCTGAAATATTGGCATTTCAGGAGTCGGGAGAGCGGAGGAATCTACACCCAGAAGTTGCGAGTTGTGAAATCCTAATTCGCAAAGAAATGATTTGGATCATCAGATTGTGGGGGAATCATGACCGTTGATCTGAGGTGAGGAAATCATGAGTTTGGTTATTGGGAAAAGGGAGAAAAGTTACATTGTGAATTCTCGATACGTGAAATCTCGATGCGCTCGGAGGTGGGCCCCAAGGTTTGGTTGAAGGTCATATGGTTGAAGAATTAAAGGGAGAAGCTAGGGATCGTTAGCCTATTTCGGGGTTTCAGGAATTAGAGGTGTCGAAGTGCCTTGCCACGGAAGTCCCGACATCGCAAAACGCGATACGCCCTTGGGGTTAAGTTTGTGGTCACACCAATGGTCACGTGGAGTCGAGGCTCACGTCTAGTGCATGTTTGCGCGGTCAAAGCATAGAAAAGGACCTGTGGTTATATGTGTGAAAGGTTCCATCATGGACTAAGGAGCCATTTCGGCTTAGGGCAATTGGAAGATCCAAAGATCGGGAGGTCAGCAGACCCTGCTGAGGTGGGGGTCTGCGTAAGGTGGTATCAAATCCACGGAAGTCCCGACATCATGAAATGCAACGCGCCCTTGGGTATAATTATGTGGTCACGTCGGTGGTCACATGGAGTCGAGGCTCGCATCTAGTGCATGTTCGTGCGGGCGGAGCATAGAAAAGGACCTGTGGTTATATGTGTGAAAGGTTCTAGCATGGACTAAGGAGTCGTTTCGACTCAAGGAAATTGGAAGATCCAAAGACCAGGAGGTCAGTAGACCCTGCTGAGGTGAGGATTTGCGTCAACGTCCTAGAAGTCTGCTTAAAAATTTAAGCGTAAAAAAAAATGTGTATTTGTGTTTTTACCAATTTTTTGAGAAATGTTAAGTAAAATTTAAAATTTCACATGAAGGGTTAACATTTAAAATGTCGGTCATAGTAGTTTGGTTGTACCTTGTTATGATGAAATTTATGGCTTGTACAATGCAGAGCTGTCATGCACCTACTCAATTGTCCCAAAATTAAAGAATGTGATTACAGATATCTAGTGTTTCACACTATACTCTCGCAAATGTCCCTACTAGTGTTGGTTCTCCGCTACCACCAAATTCCAATCTCCATGCCCTCTACGTATTTTAAAAGGGGCGAAGCGACATTTTTGTTCAGAAGTTGTGCAGACAAGAGAATGGAGAGGTCGAGCACCCTAATGCTAACTTTGTGATCTTTTATTCCAATCTTATTTGCGACCATAGTATAATTTCCATTGCAAATTTTGGATGGATATTATGTGGTATTTGTAGAAGAAAATGTGGAGAACGCAAAACGTAGCACTATCTTTGTGTTTGAAGACTCATATGTAGATACCGAAAATCTTGACCAAACGAATGTCGCTTGGAAACTTCCATATGGTATAAGCTTTCCGGAAAACCCTCCGACCAACTTTCAAATGGAAAAGTCCTTACGGATTTCATAGGTATAATTATAAATTTTCTGCCAAGAATTGTTCATTTATCTTCGCTTCATATGTGGGTTTTAATTTTTCATTGGAACATTGCAGCTTCAGTTTTCAACATCCCTATACCAGTGCCACACAATCAGCGGGATAACAACCCCAACATGCTTCACTTCAGCATGCTCTCTCTCCCTCCCACACACACTTTCTAATCCCCCTATATGTCTTCCTCTCTCTCCCTCTCACACTCTAACACACTCACTGTCTACCTCCCCTCTTTGTATTCCTTTCTCTCCCTTCCACACTCTCGCACAAACACTTTCTATCCCCCCCTCTATTTCTTCCATTGTCTCCCTCCCACACTCTCACACACACATTTTCTATCCCCCCTCTATGTCTTCCTCTCTCTCCCTCCCACACTTCAATACACTCACTCTCTACCTCCATCCTCTATCTACCTCTATCTACCTCCCCACTTTGTTTACCTCTCTCTTCCTCCCACATTCTCCCACACGCACTTTCTATCGCCCCCCTTCCTTTCAAAATCGGTCTCACTCTCTCTCCACCTCATCCTTGTTCATCCCAACTCTCTTTCTTGCTCATCCCCCCCTCT